>JADRCC010528349.1:0-11587 GCA_019843855.1 Hylomyscus alleni
TGAAATTATATGTTGTTGCAACCCAGCCAACACTCTAGTCTGTCTGTTAGAAACAGGTGTCCAAGAGGAAATGTTCCATTTCTCCAGGAGGCAAATGCTCTGGCAGACAGTGTTTTCAACCAAACTGTGTCTGTTTATGGAGTAACATGAGATATGTTTTTTTGTGTGTGTGTGTCTTCTTTTTGCCCTGGGGTCTGTCTTGGTATCGACTTGTACTCAGCTACTACCCACATTCCTCCTTGGTCCTGCATCTTGACAGCAGTTTTGCCGTTTTGGCATCCCTCTCCCCGGTGGAAGTCCTGTTCTAGTTCCGTTCGGAAATCGTCAGGGTTTGGGTTATCTTTTCAAGGAACACTATTCATTTTAGCAATGAATCCAGCTTTCCAGTGCCAAGGCCTTCAGAGTTTGTCGGTCAAGTCTATCTACAGTGGTGCCAAGGAGACACCCCATCATCCAGAGCCACCCTTGTCAGAGGACTGTCACCATCGCCGAAGGAAGTGCTGCCATGGCCCAGGCACTTCCGGTTCCGGTCCCCTCCAGCTCCTTCCCACAGTTCCCAACTTCTGCCTCTTTGCATTTCTGCCTATTTTCTCCTGCATTTTATGGATAATGCCTGGCACACTGAAGAATCAAATAGTTCTGCTTGCCAGCTCACCAAATTCTGCAGTTCCCCTCCAAAGTGAGGCTTGGCTTTCAAAAGGTTTTGTTTGCCAAAAGTGTGGACTGTAATCCCGAACCAGAAAGTTCCAGTACCAGATGAACAACAACACAATTCTGGCTTTTGTGCTAATGAAGGAGATCATAAATAAAACAATCCAGGAAGTTATAAATACACAAGAGAGAAAATAAAGGAGGGTCGCTGTAGTGGAAGAGCTGAGGAGGCAGGGCTCAGGCTCTCACACTGGGGTAGAGGGGAAGCGGGTACAGTTCTCTGAGGAATGAGAGACTAGGAAAACTGGGAGAAGCCAGCTCCAGCTGGTAGAATTCGTGATGTGTCACCCCAAACACAAACAGCAGCTGCAGGGAGCTCAATCCCACTTCACCCCAAAAGCAGATTCCAAAACCTAGAAGAACTTTCTGATCTTGTCCAGAGGGTCCTAACACTCTCTTCCAAGAGGTACGCTGTTGTCTAAGAGGAACGGAACACCATATCCCTGAGTGTAGACGCTGGCCAGACCGTCATCTCAGTCTCCGTAGTCATACTCCAATCATACCTCACAAAACTGTCTACTTCTCCATCAAGACACGACTAAAATGCCTTTTTATTTACATCAACTCTTTTCTTTACGTCTTCATTTCTGGATGATGCTTCCCGTATATAATGTAATTTATATTATATACTTGTATTGACTTCAATCTCTCTGTTCTTTGGCCCTCAGCCATGGTCCTAAGGGCAGTGGTGGGTAGGTGGAGGGAAAAAATCCTTTCCTTATATAGACAAGAGGGAAATTTACCTCAAGGCCCTGGGGTGGGAATATGATCACAAGGCTAGCATAAGGCTGCTGTGCACGTCTGAGTGCTGCTGAAGTGCCTGGTTTTTTGTTACTATAACAAATTGCTTGAGGAAGGTGTCTTTAAAAAGAATAGAGGTTTAAAAAAAGAATAGAGGTTATTTAAAAAGAATAGAGGTCTAGGCCTGGCAATGTCCTTCTGGCTGATAAAAATCTCAAGTTGGCATAGGACATCATAAAGCAGGAGTCAGGGAAGAACATATCTCTGTCTATGTACCTGGCCTATCTCCCTCTTATAAAGATACCAGGAACCACTCATGAGGGTCCTACTCTGATGACATTATTTGATCCTAAACACCCTCAAAGGCCTCAGCTCTAAACGTTCTAGGCAGAATGTTCCACCCTCTTGATATCTTTAACACCTGACTTCGGGGACTCATGAAGGAGTTTGGAGTTTGAGAGACAGGCCAGATTTGCATCCTAGCAGGAGACTATGATGATAGTTGAATTTGAGGTATAATCTCAGGGCTTGGGAAGCTGAGATCATTGGACCATGAGTTTTATATAGAAAGAAAGGGGAGGGCGGACAACCACACATATTATCTGGCCAAGGAAACTCAAGTATATTCCCCAACCTCAAGAGGGGTGTTTTATGGGGCTTTGCAGATAGTTGAGTGGCTAAAGTGCTTGTCCTGCCAGTGAGAGGACCAGGGTTTAGATCTCCAGAACCCACATAAAAGTCAGACAGGCATGACAGCTACCTGTAATCCCAGCGTTTGGATGGTAGAGGTGGAGGACCATAGCTAGCTAGGTAAACAAGCTGGAATCAGGAAGCTCTGGGCTGAGAGAGAGATTTTGACTCAACAAACAAAGTGGAGATATGAGGAAGATATTCAACATCAACTTTGGGGCTTCCCAATGCTCCCACTTACACTGTGGCTCCACAGCCAGGCAAACACATGCAGATACACTCATACAATGCATGTGTGATATTTAGGAAAACTTTTATTTATTTTGCTTTTTTTCCTGTTTGCAATTTACTTAGAAAATTTAATAAGAGCTGGGCATAGGTGCACCCAGAACTTGGGAAGCTGAGGTAGGAGGATTTTGAGTTCAAGGCAAGCCTAGGCTGTGTAGTGAATATGAGGGCAGCTTGGGCCAGAAAGGGAGATCCTGACACAACCCCCTACCAAAAGCTTTAATTTAAAAAAATTTAACATTAAAAAATTTAATTTTATCAAGAAATTATACTAAAATTGCAGTAAATATTTTCCATGATAATATTTCATTGTAAATTTAGTGTTCTGATACATTATATTACACAGGTTTTCTGTTAGGGCTCATCCCTAGAATAAGTCCTGCATGGTCTAGGGTGGTATGATGTTCTTTAGAAATGTTATTATATTTTATCTCTAAGATTCGAGCCCTTTTAAATCTTAAATATTTTTATTAAGATGAATAGGGAATATTTATTTATTCATTTAGAGGCAGGCGTTTACAATGTTGTCCAGGCCAGTCTGTAACTAATGTCGTTCCAGTATCAGCCTCAGCCTCTTCAGTAACTGAGGTTCCAGGCGTCTGAATGAGCCGAATGTTTCCAGGAAACGACACATACAAAATATGAATCCCGGGGCAGAAGAGAGGGCTCTGGAATTACAAGCACTGGCTGGTTTTCCAAAGAAGCAAGGTTCAATTCCCAGCACCCATGTGGCCATTCACAACTGTCTGTAACTCCAGTTCTAGGAGATCCAACACCCTCACACAGACACACATGCAGGCAGAACACCCATGTATGCAAAATAAAAAGAGATTTAAAAAAAAAAACACAGAATATTAACCCCTCTCTATAGCCATTTGTGTTTCTGCTTCTTATTATATGTAAGTACACTGTAGCTGTCTTCAGACACACCAGAAGTCTGCTTCTTAATTATATACTTACGTAGTTTTTTTCTGGTATTACTATTTTTAATATCATATAGAAACTTTGGAATTATGGGTTGTAGCTTGCACACTCAGGCAAACTCATACCAAATTAGTGTATACTGTTCCAATGTCATGTAGTTATGTTATTGGTATCTACTTTATATTATTATGACTATATAAATCCACGAGTCATGAAATGAACTATCATTAGATATCCTTCTTAGACAATTCCTGGCTTTTTGTATGAATACAGCTTTTCTTACTTTTTATTTTTCTGTGTATCAATCACGCCCTGTGGTGGTTTGAATGAGAATGGCCCTCATAGGCTCATAGGTTTGAATGATTGGTCCCCAGTTGATGAGACTGTTTATAGAAGGAGGTATGTCACTGGGAGAGGCTTTGAGGCTTCAAAAAAAGTCTCGTTTCTTGCCTATGGATCAAGATGTAATTGCTCAGATAACAGAACCATGCCAGCCTGCTACCACACTCTCCGCTTCCCATCATGATGGTCCTGGACTTACCCTCTGAAACTGTAAGCCTCCAACAAATCGTTCTTTTTTATAATTTGTCTTAATCATGGTGTCTCTTCCCAGCAACAGAAAAGTAACTAAGACATACTCAAACTCTGACATAATGCTCTACCCACCTCAACCTGTGTCCTGATGCAGTTGGGGCTATTTCTCTGTACCACTGCCAGCCTATAATCTCTATTTATTTCATCTACAAGGTATCTACCCTCCTCCTGTTTTATTTGTTTTTTTCTGTTGTTGTAATTAAGTATGATCAAAGATAACTTAAAGAAAAAAACCGTTTACTCTGGCATGCAGTTCTTGAGAAAGAGTCCACCGTGGTGGGGAGGCTTGGCTGCAGGGGGTAGAGGCGGAAGCTGAGAGATCCGATTTCCATTCAGTCAGGAGTCTGAGAGTGAACTAACTGGGTGTGGGTTGAGGCTATAAACTCTCAACACCAACCCCAGTGACATACTCCCTCCAGAAAAGTGCTGCCCTTTAAGGTAGCGCTTCTCAATCTGTAGATCGTGACCCCATTGGGGAGTCATATTTCAGATGATTCATAACAGTAGCAAGATTACAGGCACAGAGTAGCACTGAAATAATAATATGGTTGTGGGAGTTCACCAGAACATGGGGAAGTGTATTTAAGTCGTCGCAGCAGCATTAGGAAGGAGAACCGCTGGTCTGAAGGTTCCACAACTGTGAGTCTGCCTTCTCTCCCAACAGGGTTTCAGATGATCCGTAAGTGCGGCAGAAATAACAACACTCTGGTATTAGCTAGCTTTAGGGAGACAGATTCAATTTTATTCAGGGTAAATCAAGGGTTATATAAGTTTAGGGAAGTAGGTTGGGATATCCAGGGTGGGCTGAAGGCTAAGGTACTGAGATGTCTCCTTAGTATGGGGAGGCCTTCCAGGAATCTCGGATTTCTTATGGGGGTCGGGGAGGGGGGGGAGGAAGCAATCTCACCAAGGCTACCTGACATTCCGCAGGTAGTCAAGCTCCTCAGACTACGTTAGAGAAGGAGAAGCCCTGACGGTAAAGAGAGTCCCCCATTTTGCTCTGAGCTCAGAAGGCCATTTGGACAATGGTAGACTTCAACATTAATTAGCAGGCCACAATCTCTTTAAGTAGGGCCACCAACAAGTGTCCAAATACATGAACCCAAGGGTTCTCATTCAAACCACCATACCTCCCTCTCTATTTCTCTTTCTTTCTCTATTTCTCTCTCTCCATACATATAACATGGATATATATATATATATACACACACATATATATGGATATGTACATATATATGTAAATATATAAAACATGGAGGTATGTTTACATATTATCTCTATCTTTTTTCTCCTTATTTCTATATTTCTATATCTGTCTTCCTGTTCCCTGTTTGTATCTGTCTCTCAGTCCTTCTCCTCTTTCTTGGCTTCTTATACGTCCATGGAATGCATCCACCAAAAGCTTTCTGAGAATTCTTAAAGTTTGTGTGTGTACGTGTGTGTTCACATGTCACACATGATTGTGATGGTCTGTTCAGCAGAGTATACAATTCCACCATGTCCCACAGAGATGTTTGGCCTGGATTGCTATTTTACCCAGGGTGCTCTGCTGTTTCCTGTTTTACCCAGGGTGCTCTGCGGTTTCTCTTCAGTGCTGAGGGATGATGGTTCATCTCTGGAACTTGGCTCTGATTAGACTCCTCCGCTCAGTTTCCTTAAATGTATTCTCTCTGTTCTTCTTTTCTGTAATTCCTATTTCAACTGATCCATTCATCTCAACTGAAGGTCTTCCTCAATTCACCTTTGTGTTTGATCCATCCTTTTGTCTCTTTGAATTTTTATGGGAATTTCATCCTGGACTTCATTCTGACCGTGGGTTACTGGACAAAAAGAAAAAAAAAACAAGTCTATGCAAGAAGATATTGTGTGGGCGCACACTTACACTAACAGGGGTTGTAGTTACTTGAAATTCACATTAAACAGTGTCCTGAATTTTATTTGCTTTTTACTGAATTTGACAGCACCCCTTTTCAGCTCTGTTACGGAATCTGTCCTTTCTGCATCTCTATTTTAAATCTCCTAATTCTAAGTGTTTTTTCAATCCCTCCTTGTCTCCTTTGAGGGGGTGGTATCTCTATGTTGCCCAGCCCAGGGCGTAGCCACTGGCTGCAGCCTCAGTACCACCACAGATGGCTGTGTAGTGCAGACACCAAACTGGCTGAGCTCTAGGCTCAAGCGATCCTCCTGCCTTAACCTCTTCTTTGTGTGGCAGTGTGAAACTTTTTCTTCCATGTAACGCTATTAAGGACTTTAAAAGGTTTTCTTCTGCTTAGATTTTTGTCTTTTCTTTTCTTCATCTCTGCTCTTCAGGCTAGTCTCCTCTCCTGAGTGGCCATCCTTAGCTAACGGCTCACACTGAAGAATGATACACTGGTAGAGTGACTATGAGTTTGGTGAACATGGGTAGGACCTGGACCTTCCTGTGCTTCTCTCGGCTTTACTGGGGGCTTCTGTCACTCGGTATCTGTGACGGTTTGAATGGGAATGGCCACTATAGGCTCCTACTCACCTGTTTGATGGCTTGGTCTCCAGACATTGACACTATTTGGGAAGGATTAGGAAGTATGGCCGTGGTGGCAGAGTTTGTAATTTGGGGCAAACTTTGAGGTTTGCAAACCCGTGCTATTATCAGTTTCTCTCTCACTCTGTCTCTGTCTGTGTGTGTCTCTCTCTGTGTCTCTCTGTCTCTCTGTGTGCATCTCTGTCTTTCTGTCTCTCTGTCTCTTTCTATCTCTCTGTCTTTATGTCTCTGTCTTTCTGTCTTTCTGTGTGTATGTCTCTCTCTGACTCTCTCTCTCTCTCTGTCCCCGTCCCCTGTACACACACACACCTCCCCATGGATTTTATCTCAAGATCTGGGCTGTCAGTTACTGCTTCAGTGTCATGCCTGCCTGCTAGCCTGCTTCCATGATGATCATAGACCCTCTGAAACCCTAAGCACCAAGCACTCCCCTTCTTCTATAAGTTGCCTTGGTTATGGTATCTTAGCTGTGCAACAGAAAAGTAACTAAGACCACGTCTTTAGGCCCTTTTCCCTGGGCAATCGGGCCCCAAAGATGAAACCCCTCATTTTCCTTCTGAGAAGGTTTAGTGTAGCTATCAGTGTTTGGGGAGATAATACAGAAGATAGCACAGGCCCAGGGAAACCACTTTCTGTAACCCATCCTCCTCTGATCTTTACTTGCAGCAGAGTCTCTTTGCTGTAGTGTGCCTGGTGACTCTGAGTCCAGAGAGCCTTTGGCCAGGAGTGGAGGCCTCTCATCCTTCAGAAGGCAAGGCAGGGAGCCTGGGAACCTAACTACCTCTGGTATAATTGTGTTCTTCTCCCTGTTTGTAGAGGACTTTGCCTCCCCTAATTGTTCCAGTCCTGGATACTCCCGAGGTGGAATGCACTTCTGGCTTAGGGTTTAGCTTTCTATAGTACTCTAAGTCAGTTTCCATTGGCTCATCCATTTTCAAATGGCCCAGATCGTATGGCTACTGTCTCCTCCTCTGACATACTGGGATCTTCTGGGCAGGGGAGGAGAGTGCTGGGGATTGAACCCAGGACCTCAAGTGTCCTGAATATGTGCTCTACCACCCATTTGCTAAGCCACACTTCAACCCTGTCTCTCTTGTTGTTACTGTCCTCCAGTTTTGTGTTTCTTTGGACAAAGAACAGTAGTAGATATTCCTGTCAACATGTGAGGTTGAACTAGATCTTAGTGTTAGTTCAGATAGTTGTAAGATTACTTTATAATTATTTTCTGATAGCTTCAATCAAGTTTTGGCAGTTTAGTTTGCTAACAAAATGGTTGCCTCTTTCTCCCTCCCTTCCTTCCTCCCTTCTTCCCTCCCTTCCCTCCTTCCTTCCTTTCTTTCCTTCTTTCTTAATAGCTCAAATGATGTAAGTAACAGTAATGTCCTATGTAGACGTTCAGATGGGGCTTAGGGCGAGGCTCAGAAGTACAGCACTTGTCTAGCATACCCTTGGCCCTGGGTTCGATTCCCCGGCACCAAGCTCTAGACTCAATTATTTTCTCAATGTTAGACTTTTGTTTGTTTATTTGTTTTTTTTAAGGGACCAGGGGTAGACGGGGCATCACTATGTAGCCCAGGCTAGTCTTTTACTCAGAATTATCTTGCCCACTTCCTGAGCCTACAAGCCTGACTGCTGGGAGGTTGTGGGTCTGAGAGGTTGTGGGTCTGCTTTTCCTTTTGTTCTTGTTTTCCAGTCCCTCCTGTGGTAATTGATCTGTTCTGGTTTCTACCTTTTCATGCATCGATTTCATTAATTTGTACTTTTAGAAAATCCACCCTATCTTCATTAAATGTTTGTTACTTCAAGTTCTATGCTGCGTTTGAGTATAATTTCTTTAACCAATATTTGAGCCCTTCCCCCTTTCTCATTTTAACTTGTAATATTATTTTCTTCTCATGCCGTCCCACCACCACTTTTAAGCTCTTGTAGCATTTGTTATAGTAATCTGTTGGAAGAGCTACAACTTACTATCCCTTATGTATGCATTTTTTTTCTTTTTTATGAATGAGGCAATTTATTAACCCAGTATCTTTTGTTCTAATGCTTCTTGTTGGCAGCCGCCACCTGTCCAGCGATCCTGTCCAGATCTCTCTGTCCCTGAGGTGTTAGCTTGCAGCCCCCATCTTGGTCCTTTCCCACCATTTTCAGCCCTTCCAGGGCTTGGAGGACCCAGCGGGCCACACACTCTTAGAGCCTCTGCTGAGGTGGCTGGGCCTGACACCGTTTCTCTGCCACCGTCCATCGTAGATCTTGGTCATGGAACCAACCCCTGCACCACCACGGAGGTACAGGTGCTGCGCTGTGGAAGCAGCTCGTGTGTAGAACCAGTTCTCATCGTAAGGGCCAAGCTCTTTATGCTTGGCCAGCTTGACTGTGTCCACCCATTCGGGGACTTTCCGCTTCCTAGACTTTTTGAGGAAGGCTGCCAGAGCTCTGACGAACTCCTGCTGGTTAACGTCTTTTACAGTAAGTCCAGGCATCGTGCGACCTCCGCGCTGCCAGCTGGGGGAAAGGGCATAGATGCATTTCTTAATGGATTGTTTTCTGTGTAAAAATTTCTTTTTCTTAATTTCCTTTCCTTTTATTTTACTGTTGCTTTTTCTAATATGTTAAAAGGAGGGTCTTCCGATCTGCTGCCATGCCTTCACGGGGTATTGGAGTGTATCTTAGGAACAGTCATATCGTTGTAAAGAGACACCAGGACTTACAGAAGAAAGCATTTAATTTAATTTCAGGCTTGCATATAGCTTCAGAAGGTGAGTTCAGTATCGTCATGGTGGAGAACATGGCAGCAGGCAGGCAGGCTTGGGGATGATGGACAAGTAGCTGAGTGCTACATCCTCATCCGTAGGCAGCAGGCAGAGAGAGTGTGAGACTGGCCCTGGCACTGGCGTGGGTGATCTCAAGGTCCAATCCCACTCCTGGTACCACTTACAGCTCACCTCCAGTGAGTGACACACCTTCTCCAACAAGGCCACACCTCCTTGGAGATCAAGCATACAAATGTCTGAAACCTACGGGGTGCGGAGGTCTATTCTTATTTCAAACTACCACAGATTACCTGGACCTCTCTGTCTATCGGTGTCTGATGCTGTCAAAGGAGAAGGAAGCCTGCTTGCTGTTGGTGAGTAGAGGCTGTGAGGATCTCCACACAGGCCATCATGAATGGGTCATGCCTGATGGCTGGGTGCATTGCATCTCCCCCAGTGCCTTATGTGTATCCTGGGGATCCAGACTTAGAGCTTCATGCTAAACTCAGGGGCTCATGATTGCATGGCAAGTACTATTACCTGCTGAGCCATCTTTGAGTCCTGGGATTGGATGTTTTTGTTGTTGAAGGTCGGTTTTTGTTTAAATGTTTCATTGACACCACTACCAGATTTTATTTTTTTAACACAACTGAATAGGCTGCTTTTTTAAAGAAAGAAAGAAAGAAAGAAAGAAAGAAAGAAAGAAAGAAAGAAAGAAAGAAAGAAAGAGAGAGAGAAAGAAAGAAAGAAAGAAAAATCAGTGAGATGGCTCAGTAGGCACTTGTGTGACTGATGTGTAATAATTTCATTGATTGATCCATTGATTTTTTTTTTTCAAGACAGGTTTCTCTATGTAGTCCTGGCTGTCCTGGAACTCACTATGTAGACCAGGCTGACCTTGAGCTCACAGAGATCTACCTGTCTCTGCCTCCTGAGTGCTGGGATTAAAGGCATGCACCACCATGCCCAGCTATATTTTTTTTATTTCTTTACAACATTTTTTCCTGTTTTTTATTTTCTTGTCACTGGTGGACATTTATCCAGTTTCCACAGGTGCACAGCTTTGAACTTGGATAACTTCATAATGTCCTAGGGGAGTACAAGGAGGGAGTGGGGGATCAGTTACATCCTCACATCCACACGCACCCTGGTCATTAATAACGGAGCCCTATTAGAGTCAGCAGTCATGGCTCGCTGTAGAGATGAATCATAGAAGGAGTGGGGATCGGAGCCAAGCACCACGGTGGCAACAAGGAGCAATCACTGGGGACCAAGGGTGTGCACATCCTCCCTGGCTCCAGACACACCCGCTGCACATGAAGAGCAAATGCTTGGTGTCCAAGAAGACAGAAAAGTGAACAGAAGAAATACCACAGTCACTCTGCTGTAACATGACATAAAAACATGGATGGCAGGTCCAAACCCTGCAAGGGGACCTAGGTGGGGGAAGTCCTACCACCATGACTGGCCTGTCTACTCCAGGTTACCCAGCTCAGACCCCGGGTCACTGATGGAAGAGAAGAACTGCATGTCAAAGGCCAGAGCCAAACACAAGAACCAAATGGCCAATTGAAAAAGACTTGGGCCTCAGTGTAGTCGTCTTTCTTTTTTTATTTTTGTTTCAGAACAAGGTCTTACTATGTAGCCCAGGCTAGCCTAGAACCTGTTATACTTTTACTGTAACCTACTGAGTACAGGGATTACAACATGAATTTTAATTGTTTTATACAAAGTATTTCTTTCTTGTTCCATGGAACAGATTTTCCTACTGACTTAAAATATTTTTTCAGTTTTTTTTGTTTGTATGCGCACAAAAACATGCATGTCATAACACACATATGGAGGTAAGAGGACAGAGTTTCTCCTACCATTATATGGACTCCAGTGGTAGAAATCCAGGCCCTTGGAGTTTGAAGCTAACACCTTTTCCTGCTGACCCATCTGATCCACCCTCTACTAATTTCATTGTTTCGTTTCTTTAAAATAAAGTCTCACTATGGGTAGTGGTGAAGAGACCTCCTGCACATCAAATCCTACACTCTCCTGACCCTTCGAGGAGACAGAGCAGTTAGCACTCCCTCTCCCTGAAGATCTCCCCTCCCGGGGTGGGGAAGCAAACGCTAGCTAGCCTTGGGAACAGAGGATAAGCTGCATACCCCAGCCTCCACATTACTGAAACTCACAACCCTTTTGATTAACAACCAACATTTCTCCAGTGCAGATGGCTCCTGCCTTTGAAGGAAACAGAAGCCAACACCTTTGAAATGATAATAGCCCACTCTTAGACTATGAAAAAGAGACAATTAAGTGTTCCCAGACAGCTGTGGCCAGTAGTAAGAACACACCAGCTTCTGATAGCACGGGTTAC
>JADRCC010528382.1:0-11019 GCA_019843855.1 Hylomyscus alleni
TACAGTTGTTATGTGCATAAATGAAGAACTAAAAGTTTGTTCTCTTTTAATTTAAGAACAGATAAACCAAGGTTTAAGGATTAACAGAAAACTAAATACATTTCACTGAAGATGTGTTGCTTGTAATAGCCTAGATTTGCAAGTCTATAAAGCAAAACTATCAAAACATGTAATTGAACTTCACTGTTATTAAATGAAAATCTGCTTCAAAAGTGTTCTTTTAGGAATTTGGGGGAGAATAAGAGAGTTTTGAAGTTATGCAATTGATGTCACCACACTAAATAAGGTAGCAATCTTTATGCTTTGATCAGCTTTCTTCTATCACATCGCTGGGTTAATCCTCCAAAAATTCTTAAAACAGAATGCTTTTTGGTAATGAAGATCTCAGCCACTTTCCGAGTTGTATCATAGATTATATTATTCAGATTGAAATCGTAGAACTACAAGTCTGGACACCCACCCACACACACACACATACACTTTACACCTTAACCTAGGACTTAATCATACTATGGCTATCCATTAACTATTACATTATTGAAATACTTATAAACCCAGTAAACAAACAAACAAACAAACAAAAATGTTTTTCTCTCATTCTTTTGACTCAATGTCGTATTATTCTAAAACAATGAGAGTATTCTCTAGTAGTGTGATTGTACCACAGAGCTGGTGAGTGGTTGAGTTTAAATTAGACCAACTTTAGATAGTCAAACCTGAACCTGTAAACTACAGTGTCAGTTCTCAAGGCCCTGTGAGGGCAGAAATAAGGTAAATTGAATGAAGTTCTGGTCCTCAAACTGCTCACAGTCACAGTGCTTGATTTCTTTCACCTAGCCAGGAAATCTAGAAACCAGGCTTTGGCACATCCCAGATTTCATGGTGGACTTTTGGTTATTTAGAGATCTGGTTAAAATACTGGTCCTGATTCAGTAGATCTGAGTTGACACCCAGTGCAATTTCCTCCTGCTGCAACGTGTAGCTGAACATAGAATCCTTCATTTGATAGGCTCTTATTTCCAGTATGTCTGGAAGGCAGGCCCAGTGCATTTGATTCCTTCATGAACTCTACTCTCGCTCCAGATCTAATGTGTTCTAATGCAGGTAGAGGAGCTTTTGGATTGCCAACTTTGGATCTTTGCTGCCTTGTGTCCCAACCTGTATAATTGTGGCCCTGGATGCCTGCTTAATTCTGGCTTAGAGCTTCCCTTATAGGTCTGTCGTACAATTCCATTCAGCACCAGTAGCCTATTCCACCCATGATGACTCCAGTCTATTTCTCTTCATCTACTTGTTTGCCTCAGAACCAGCTGAGAAGCTAAAGTGACACCACCTTGGACATTCCATTCTAAGGTGGATTTTTAGGAATATTTACTCTTTTTCTTTAACAAAGTTTCAAAATTGATTCTGATGGGTAGGGAGCATGTGTAAACAACTTCCACAGGGGTCCCTGCTGTGCCCTAACCTCATAAGAACACTGGAAAGTGACACTGTCATGGCTTAGATTTAACTTTTCTATGCTATGAGAACATTTTTCTCTACTTGATGTTATAACATAAGAACACAGATCTTTGTTGAGCTAGCTAAAGAAAGACTACACTAAGTGGCTGGCATTAGAATTAACTCATGAATAAGTAGGATATTCTCTCCCTTTAATTTTTTTAAAAATTTAACCCTCTCCCTCCCCCCTTTTCTTCTTTCTTTCTCCAGGATCAAAGAATAGTGTATGAAAATAAGAAAAAGTATCTTAAAGTGTGGGACATCCATTTCAATAGACATATTTAGCTCATAGAACAGAGGGATGTAGGAAATCAAATTATAAGGGTATGCAAAGCCTTATATTTAGAATTTGTTCTAATTAAATTAGAGTTTGTATTTTAGACTATAGACTGTGAGAGTTATCAGGGGTTACAATTATTAGATATATCTTTCAAAATGGTTACCTTGGCATTGAACCAGATGAATTTGGTGAATCATGGTTGAAGACAAAGACCTTAGTTAGATTCTGGTGCTCACAGAATGTGAGATAGGAAAGTGATTTTGGTCATGCCGTAGAGCTGGACCTTGAATTTGCCTCCTCTGTCTCAGACACTAGTTATGCTTTTGTAGCATTAGCTTGCAATTTAGCTCTTGTAAGTCTCTGGTTTGGAGAATTCAGAAAACTCAAAACATTTGTGAGCAATCAGTGTTCTTTTTGTTTTAATTACATTTATTTATTTATTTTGCTTTACTGAAAATGTATTGCAATGTTATAATAGAGCAAGTCTTAGGTAGGACTTTCTTGCTGTGAAGAGACACTATGACCAAGGCACCTCTTATAAAGGAAAACATTTGATTTTTGCTCACTTAACAGTTTCAGAGGTTTAGTCACTTATCATCATGGTGAGAAGTGTGGCAGTGTCCACGCAGACATGGTGTTGGAGAAGGAGCTGAGAGTTCTACATCTTGCTCTGAAGGTGGCAGAAAGAGACTCTCTTTGTTATATACAGTGCTTAGCTTGAGAATTTAAGATCTCAAAGCCCTGCCTCCACAGTGACAAACATCCTCTAACAAAGCCACACTCCCTCATATAAGGCCACACCTCCTAATAGGGCCCCTCTCTATGAGTCAAACATTCAAACACATATTCATGTGGCCAAACCTACTTAAGCCACCACAGGGCTTTACTTTTTCTTTGTAATATCTTGCTCTACACCTACATTGGCCCTTTCTATTTGATGCCAAAGAGTTGAGCATTGTAAAAACTGGCAAAAAAACCTTGAGGCTCCTCTCATTCTTTGTGATGATTCTGGTTTTCTTCTCTCTGTAGATATTATGAAAGGTCACTATGGGTCCTGTAAGCTAGGAACCAATTTGATTTCATCACCAGAACTGCCTCTTTTCTTGGAGCAAAATGCTCCCAAGGGGTGGTGGTACTGAGTCTGACACAGCCTGGGTAGGGACAGAATGACATAGTTCCTGCCCTTGTGACTGGGCCAGCAGGCATGGACCTCCACAAGTGTTTATGGCTGCCCTGAGTGTAAGGTTTGTTTGTATAATAATATACAAATTTTATGTTCCTTCTTCAAGGAATGTCCTCCCTGTTGACATTAATGACTCCATGATAATCAGAGACAGCATGAGTCTGGGAGGTAAAGGTATGGCTAATGTTTCAGCAAAAATATAATTGCTGGGACTCTCAGAACAGCCTTTAAGGCTGTGGGAAAGAACTCTGAAAACATGAGTTCAAAAATACATAATTTCTTAGCTATGTAAAAATGTAAGGATGTGATATGAATTTTATAAAGGGCTTCACAGATCTAAAGGAACAGAGGCAGCTACACTATGACCCAACTTGCCCAAAGATACTAAAGAAGGAGATAAACAGATTTAGGGAGTGGTGATTGAAGGAGATTCCACCCAGCTAAGTTTTTCTCTTTATGCTTACAAAGAAGACAAATTTCTCCTGAGCTCTGGGTTTGCCTGGGACAGAGCAAAGTTAGTCCCAGGTTGGAAGAAATGTTAATTTCAGGATAGGGCCCCACTTACCTAGCTTATTTTCTGTGCTTAACAGAGGCAGGCAGATCTCTGAATTCTTTTGCAGGGTGAAAAGAAAATGTGTGCCTTCTGTCTCCTAGGAATTAAGGAGCTAGCTTCTCAGAATGTTGATTCATAGGATAAGCAAAGGAAACCTGAGTGAGTGGATTGATATGTAAAATCAAAGACTAGGCTTCTGATCTGCGATGAGCTATCCAGAGAATTATTTAGAATAGCAAGAGAGAACTGCTTGGAGAACTATCTCGAGCAGAACATAGAGAAAACTTTCTAGAGTTCTCCGGAGAAACCCAATCAGAGAGAAAGAAAGCAGAACAGAGAGAAAACAAGCTAGAAAGCTGTCTCGAGCAGAGTATAGGCCACCAGCATCTACCCACAAATTGACTTGGAGTCACTCCCACAGATCCCTTCTCCAAAACCCCTCTCCGAGCCAAGGCTGGCCCTTGGCATGGTGATGATGGGAAGAGCTTGGAGCAGTATTCCTTCCAGAGCAATAAGTTGGTCATTAGTGATTCAGTGGATTTGTTCCTGTTCTTGGGTACCATAGAGATGTTAATGGTCTGGGCTACTTTCTAATGGATGCTGGCTAACCTGAGTTCTTCCAGACTAAAGATCCTGTGTTCTTGAACTTTGGTATGGTGTCTCATAGAAGGGAATCTACAATGTGGGTCTGATGGGACTGGACACTTGACCAGGCACAATTCGGCACACTTTTGCTTGCTAGGCTGTGAGTCTGTGCATATTGCACGTTAGCTGGTTAAAGCAAGTGTCCACTCTCTGCTTATGGTTCTTATGGAATTAGGACTTCAAGAAATGATAATTCTTGCTGAGCATCCTGGCTGCCTCCCATGCAGAATGGCCAAACTGGAAAGGACCCAGTGCTGTAAAGCATCTTTGTTTTTTGTTTGTCTGCCTTTCACTCTCTCATGTATGTATGCATGTTTGTTTGTTTGTATGTATGTATGTACGTATGTATGCTAGTATCTATCATTTACATACGTATATATGTATCTATCAACTACATGTGTATGTATGTATCTATGTATGTATCTATGTATCTATGTATCTATGTCTGTCTGTATGTATGTATGTATGTATGTATGTATGTATGTATCTATCTATCTATCTATCTATCTATCTATCTATCTATCTATCAATCCATATCTATGAGGGACATGCTTGCAAAGACATTTTTGTGGAGGTCAAAGAGCAACTTGTAAGAGTCAGTCTCTCCTCCTACCAGGTGCATCCTATGGACTCAAATGATATGTAAACTCAAAGAATGTTTTATTCTGCAGAAGTCCAGCAAGATGGGATCTCCTATTACCAAGATAGAGGGACCCTGAAGTGAGCTTGCAGGCTCTGTTTAAAGCACACTAGGGGAATCCTGGGGTAGATATGCTTTGTCTATCTCTAGGCATTCCAGAACCATTCCTGGGATGTGGTGGCTGGAAGCTGTTGCTGAGGGATCCCAAGGTAGGTGGGCTTTGTCTTACTCTATCTCTAAGGACATTCCATTACTGGGGTGTGGGGGCTGGCTGGAAACTGCTGACCTATTGTACCTTGCTTTGGGCATTGTACTTTGCTTGACTAGCTGCTGGTAGCCTGGGTTTTTAGGCCTAATCTCCTGAACTGTCAATTTGAATCCTGTCATGGAGTCAGCCTGTCTGATCAATTTGAAATGGATTTTTGACTTTAAATTCTAAACTTCTGTGGTGAAATAGTTTTTATTCATGGCTATGTCTGCATAGTTGTGATGGTTCAGGTTGATTTTCATCTGTGAGAAAAGTCACCAGGAAAAGTCGTGAGTCATTGTTTAGATCAGTAACCTCTGTGTCACACCTGTGAGGGGTTTTCTCCATTAGGTTTATTGAGGTGGGAAGACACACCCAAAAAGAGAGTAGCAGTGCTCCCCGCTTGGGTGCTGAATTGCATAAGAAGGGAAGCGAGTTGAGCATCATTGCACCTTTCTTCAGTACTACTGAGGACACAAGGTGAGTAATTACTTCAAGTCTTGGCTCTCTGTCATGATAAACTATCTTATGTCTTGAACTGTGAGCCAAATAGATCCTTCTTTTCTTTTTCTCGCAATTAACTTTTTAAATATACATTACATCTCCCTTCTCAGAGAAGGGGAAGCCCGCCTTGGGTACCATCCCACCCTGGGACATCTAGTCCCTGCAGGGCTAAACACATCCTCTCCCACGGAGGCCCAACCAGGAACTCTGTAGCCAGGCAGGACTTTCAGTGGAAGAATGGTGTCTTAGTTAGGGTTTTACTGCTGTGAACAGACACCATGACCAAGGCAACTCTTATAAGTACAACAATTAATTGGGACTGGCTTACTAGTTTAGAGATTCAGTCCATTATCATCAAGGTGGGAACATGGTAGCATCCAGGCAGGTATGGTGCAGGACGAGCTGAGAGTTCTACGTCTTCATCTGAAGGCTGCTAGCTGACTTCCAGGCATCTAGGATGAGGGTCTTAAAGCTCATGCTACTTTTTGTACTAGTAATTATAGCGAGATTGTTTTCTTTGTATAGTTTCTTTGCTTCTGTTTCTCTTCAGTTGAAGGTATTACTTCTTGTAATTTGTTTAGGTGTGGTCTGCTGGCTATAAAGCTCTAAGCCTGTTTGTACAAGGAAGCTTTTCTTTCTCTTTCAGTTGGGCAGCTATTTATTCATTTAATTCACTTTTTTGTTTTAATTTTTATTACTTCTTTACTGTGTGAGATTACAATATATCACGTCCCCCTTTTCTTTTCTCTATCCAAATCTTCCCACATATCCCTCTTTGCTTTCTTTCAGATTCCTGGTCTCTTATTTCATTAATGGTTGCTACATTGCATGTTACATGTGACATGTATATACATATAAATGTGTGTGTGTGTGCACGTGCTCAAGCTCAGTCTGAATAATGTTACTTGTATGTTCTTTCAGGGTTGAACATTTCATATTAGATAACCAGTGGCGTGTTCTCCTCTGTGGAAGACTGTTTCTCCTACTCTTAACATTCCTGAATGACTAGTACTTTTTATAGTATTGAAATGTGGTGAACTTTTCTGTGTTAACCTTAGCATGTCTGTTGTTGTTATCCTTGTTTAGTTGATGTTCTGGAATCCTCACTGGTGAGACTTTATGGACATCACTTCTGACATCCCTAGGAGACATGATCTCACAGGAAACTATGATATTCTGGCTCTTACAGTCCTTTTGCTTTCTCTTCTACCATGTTCCCTAAGCCTTAGGTTGTGGCAGATATTTTTTTCTGAATACAGTTGTCTAAGTTGGCAGTCCTGGTCTTTTAGAAGTTGGAATGCTATTGCCCTAGGCTTATCTTGCTTTCAAAGTTACCACTGAGAAAGCAGCTGAGAAGTTTTTCTTTGTATGTGACTTGTGGTGTGTTTTGTTTTGTTTTGCTTTTTGTTGTGTTTTTTTGTTTGTTTGTTTTGCCTCTTGCAGCTTTCAATATTCTCCCTTAGTGTTTTAACTGTGATATGTCATGGAGAGTTTCTTTTCTGGTCTCATCTGTTTTGTATTTTGCTTATTTCTTATATCTACACAGGTCTGTCTTTCCCTATTTTGGGAAAGTGTTCTATGATCTCCTTGAACATCAACTCTATGTTACGGGCTTGGTATTCTTCTCCCTCATCTAGTCCTATAGTTCAAAGGTTTGGTCTTTTCATGATGTCTTACATTTTCTTTATAGTCCTTTTCTGTGCTTTAAATTTTTTCATGTTCTTTGATTATTTCTCTAGATCCTCCAGTTTATCTTTATTTCTGATATTCTATTGTTTACTTAATTCATTCTCTTTATGAAGCTTGCTCTTGAGTTTTCTAGTTGGGCTATTGGATTTTTTTTCAATCCCATCTTCATTTCAGCTTGAGTTCTTTTTAATGTTTCTGTCTCTTTATTGAATTCATCTTCCTGACTCTCGATTGTCTTTGTTGTCTTACTCAGCATTATATCTTTGTTTTTCTTGGGCAACACTCAGGTATTTACTATGTTTAAGTTCATTGAGCTGGTTTTGTTGTTTACTTCTTTTTTAAAACTTTGTGAATCATTTGATAAAGTCTATAGTTGTTCCTTTAAATTCTGTGTCCCTGAGTTCATCCAGGAAATTCTCAGTTCCATAGGAATGGTGGATTTGGGGAAGTACCATTGCCCTGATCTTTTATATTGTTTTTACTTTCGTGATGAGGTCAGAGTATATGGATGTCTTTGGTTAGTTCTCTGTCTGTTATCAACACAGTAGAATGGAGTAGATAACAAAATGTGATGAATGGGGTACACCTGAAGTAGAATATGGCTTAGGTGTAATATACTAAGGTGGACACAGAGGACTGGGTTGGTGCACAGGATATGAGCCCTGGTCTTACTCGGAGTTTTAGGGGCAAATCTCTTTTTTGTATTTTTGAATAAGATATATTTAGTGAGAGGATAAAGTGGAATTGCCTGGCTAGGCCCAAGTATAAGATGTTCAAGATTTGGCTAGGCTGAGATGTTTGGTGTGGTTTGAGCATGGTGAGGACCACAGAAGCAGTGTGGGTCCTTGACAGAGCCTGGGGGTTTTGAGTGAGGCAAGCATGGCTGTCCATTCTAGGCAGATACATTGGGTATGGGAATCAGGCTATATTTGGGGGTGTGGGAAGGGTGCTTGGTTGTACTCTCTCATAGGTATGTAGGACCTAGGTGGGTAGAGAGGTTAGATGTGGCAAAGAAGGACAATACTTTCTTTTTTTATTAGATATTTTATTTATTTATATGTCATATGATTTCTCCTTTTCTAGTTTGCCCCCCCAAAAAACCCAAAAACCAACAAGAATAAACCCCTGTTGCCTCCCCCCTCCACCTGCTTGCCACCCCACCCTCTCCCACTTGTTGGCCCTGGCACAGAACCTTCACAGGGCCAAGGGCCTCTCTTCCCATTGATGATCAACTTTGCAATTCTCTACTATACACATGCTGCCAGAACAATCAGTCCCACTATATATAGTCCTTGGTTGGTGGTTGAGTCCCTGGGAGCTCTGAGGGTACTAGTTAGTTCATATTGTTGTTCCTCCTAAGGGGCTACAAACCCTTCAGCTCCTTGAGTTCTTTCTCTAGCGCCTTCATTGGGGACCCTGTACTCAGTTCAATGGATGGCTGTGAGCCTCTACTTGTGTATTAGTCAGGTGCTGTCAGAGCCTCTCAGGAGACAGCTATATCAGGCTAAAGTGTCCTTCCTTCAGTCTATGCTCCATAGTTAGTCTCTGCAACTCCTTCCATGGGTATTTTGTTTCCCCTTTTAAGAAGGAATGAAATGTCCACATTTTGGTCTTCCTTCTTCTTGAGTTTCTTGTGGTTTGTGGATTGTACATGGAGTATTCCGAACTTCTGGGCTAATAACCACTTATCAGAGAATACATACCATCTGTGTTCTCTTGTGACTGGGTTACCTCACTCAGGATGATATTCTCCAGATCCATCCTTTTCCCTAAGAATTTCATAAATTTATTGTTTTTAATAGGCTGAGTAGTACTCCATTGTGTAGATATACCACGATTTCTGTATCCATTCCTCTGTTGAGGGACATCTGGGTTGTTTCCAGTTTCTGGCTATTATAAATAAGGCTGCTATGAACATGGTGGAGCATGTGTCCTTATTACATGTTGGAGCATCTTTAGGGTATATGCACAGGAGTGGTATAGCTGGGTCATCTGGTAGAACTATGTCCAATTTCCGGAAGAACTGCCAAACTAATTTCCAGATTGGTTGTACCAGTTTGCAATCCCACCAGCAATGAAATAGTGTTCCTCTTTCTCCACAACCTCTCCAGCATCTGCTGTCACCTGAATTTTTTGTCCTAGCCAATTTGACTGGTGTGAGGTGGAGACAATATTTTCTTAATTAATTTTTCTTTCTGTTACTGAAAAAATTATACATTTTTGAGATTATAATTTAATTACAACATGTCTTCCTTCCCGCTTCTCCCTCCAAACCTTTCCACATACCCCTTCTCCTCTCCTTTAAACTCATGGCTTCTTTTTTTTTTTCACTACTTGTTATTACATGTATGTATGTATGTATAAAGCACATTTTCTTTATCCATCCTTTTGTTGATAGACACCCACGTAGATTCCATACTCCGATACTGTGAATAGTGCTTCATTAAATATTGGTATGCAAGCATCTCTGTGCTATACTATGAGTCCGTCTGGTAGATAACTCAAAGGCTGGCTCACACTTTTAGGATTTTGAGAAACCTTTATATTGATTTACATAGTGGCTAGCTTATTTAACAATTCTTCCAGCAGTGTGTTAATATTACCCCCTGCCCCCCTTTTTTGCCTCCTTGCTCACATTTGTCATTTCCTTAGTTGTTTCAGTGATTACCAGTCCGGCTGGGACAACATGGAATTTTTATTTTTAGTCTTCATTTCACTAATTAGTGGGCTGTCATGTGAACATTTATCATGTTACTTATTCACTGGCCATTTCTATTTCATCTTTTGCAAGGTGTTGATCATTTTTATCAGCTCATTTTTGAGACAATTTCTATGTTTTTTTTTTTTTTTAAATAGTTCACGTTTGAGCTTCTTGTTCAGATAACTTAGTATGGTTGTTGCATCAGTGATTTGGGGAGCACAGGAACATTTAGTAAATGGAATAAGTCACCAGCAGGGTTGAGTGAGTAAGTACTGAAAACTGACACTGGCCAGAGTGTGTTTTATTTCACCATGCTGAGATTTACTTGGCAGGAGGCCTGATATCCATGGAGCATACAATGACCAGTTTCAATTCTCCTGTCTTAGAGAATGGAGTTCTGTTCTAAGGCAAACTAACATCAACACCATTAAAACAGTAAGTAGGGACCTATCTGTAGATGTATCTTGATAGGATAGATAATTATAACCAGATGTAGAGACTGGATGCTTTTGGAAGTCAGATGCATACTCTGAGCTTGTGTCAGAGGACACACAAATCTAAGTTCTAACCTCGTTAGTAAAGCCAAACAAGAAGTAGAAAAACAACTGGATTCTAGGCAAGTAGTCTAAAGTAACAAAAAAGAACTTTCATATAAAGTAGAAATGAGTACCAAAAAGCTTAGCATAGAGTGGGGTGGAGTGGCATTCAAGGACTTATAAACGAAGGCAATTGTGGAAGATGTGGCTTTGACTGTTAGGACAAATTTCAAACCTTAGGGACCATAGCTCTGATATCGGATCAGTCTCTTCATTGGCTTAGTCAGGGCAGGCTCACTGAAAGCCATTTCTTAGGATCTCAGAGCCTGGAAGGAGCAAGACAAATGCAACTGGATTTTCATGGGGCACAATGGTGAAAAGGCTAACAAGACACACGTCCTGGTAGAGCTGTGTCACATGACTAGTGCCATAATTGCCTTAAGGTTACAAGTTCTTTAGGAACAGAAACAGTACAATTCAGACTGAAAGTGTCAGAATTTTAAATTTTAAATAATTAAATATATCTTCCTTAATCTCTTTT
>JADRCC010528387.1:0-14404 GCA_019843855.1 Hylomyscus alleni
TATCCTAAACACACTTTCTTATAAAATAAAGGTTCCTTAATATTCTCCTTATTCTGCGTGTATTCCAAAGACAGCCAATGTTCATGTAATATTGAGCTTAAGATTTTTCTCACTTGATAATTATTAGACTGTACTGAATAAAGATAAACCCGCCAATTTTCTACTTTAACCTAGTACTTTCTTCTGTAATAGGAACACATTTCTGTTTTTCTGTTCCCTTTTCTGAAAATACAGAACAGAGTTTTTTCTTGAGGGTATTTTTGGCATCAAGATTACTCCCCAGGCTCTAAAACTCAAGGAATAGACCATCCAAAAACATTGGTGGGTAGCAGCAATTCTATGATTCAGTTCTGCCTGACATAGGGCAGGCAGGACTTCCTCATATTTTTGATACAGATTAGCCTGGACACTGCCTACTTTTCAAGTCACCTTCAAATTGAAGGGCAATAGCAAATCTCTAGGTGTGATTAAGAACCTTTTAATAGGGCAAAGTTTAGCAGGAAAACACAGTCTGCATAAAACCATAAATAGTTGTGGTTTTCAACTTTTAAAAATTCAGATTGCTAATCAACTCCTTGCCCAAGGATGGAAGGTGTACTATTTGTGTATGTGCCAATCAAACAATGCCAAACATTAGGCTCACACAAGACTTATCCTTCTGCAAAGTAAATATGGCTTGTTATTGGTTATCACTTCAACTACAAAGAGTTCTAACCTGAGTACTATTGATCCAGGTAAAAGAGATAAAACCCAAAGGACTTAGTGTGCATGTTCTTTTGCTTGAGGCAGCTTCCTTCCGTGCAAATGCACATTTCACGGCATCATAAAATGGTCGATGGGAGTCCCTCATGACCACGACAGTTACTGTCATTGCCAATAACAACAACCTTTGAGAGGCTGTGGGGGAGAAGTAAAAACAGTATTTGCTTTGTATAAGGAACAGAGGCTGGTGAGACAGACAGGTCGATTTCTTCAAATAATATTAGTGTTGCTGCCTCTGTTCCACTCTGAAACTGAACAATATATTTCTAAAGCTATGTTAGTGTCCACAAATTTAGGATGGTGACATTTTCCTGTTGAACTCAGCTTTCTATGATTGCAAAATGTCTTTGATGATAACTCTAATGATGAGCCCACTCTAAAGACAATTCTGTCTCTGTTTAAAGCTACCAGTGCCATATTGGATGTCTTTTGATGTACACATGGCAAGTCCTTTTCCTGACTTCTGTTCCACAGCTCTAACATCTTTGTAAATGTGTTCCACAAAAAGCCTACCACTGGGTCTTTTTTAAACTTTTCTTTAAAATCTAGACTAGTATTTTTTGTCAATGAACTTGGATGAACAGTAGATTTATGTGTAATTTCATTATTAATAAAGTCATGCATAAGCCCATGTCTTGATACTCATTACTCCTTGTCATATCTCATTTCCTTTTTTATATTATCATCTGGATTAATCAAATATTTTTCTGATTATTCTGTTTCTAATATCTTTTATAGGTATTTTCTCTGTCACTGTTTATCTCTTTAAAATCTTAATATAAGCAGCATACAAACAAGGAAAATACCTAGTGTGAAAAAATTGTTGTATAGGCTCTTTTTCTATGGAAATTCTATGGAGTACAAGTCTCTTTGTTGCGTGTGGTATATGCATATGTTGTCTACATAGGAGTTTATGAATATACTTGCTTATATGTGCCTATCTGAGGGCTTAACCATGGCATCAGGTGGCTTCCTTTGTTCTCACATTATTGCCTTGAGACAGGGTCTTCTGTGGTACCCAATGCTCAATGTCTTTGACTGTGCTGCCTGGCCAATAAGCTCCAAGGATCTACCTATACTCAGTCTTCTGTGCTGGAGTTACAGAGACATGCATCAGTGTTCAGCTTTTACATGTTTATTAGGAACTGAACCCATGTCCTCATGCTTACAGAATAAGCACTCTAATATATTAAGCCTCATTCCCAGACCATATATCTCAAAATTGTGTTTGAAAATCCTCATGTCTCCTTATCATCTCTGGTAGCTGAGGCTCCTCTGGCTTGCAATAAGTCAGATATTGTTAAATATGTGTACTTTTCTCTTTTCTTCACTGAAGACCACTTGACTACGCAAGGCCAAGCCTTTACCTACATCCTGGACTATCAAGTGCCTTCTGAGAACAAATGAAAGATTTTCAGGTCATTTTACACACGTTTTGCTCTGTTTAGAATTCTTTGAGTATTCTGAGCTGCCTAGCTTAAGAATGATTTTACGATTGTGATATTTTTATAATTCATCATTTTAAGTGGAGCAATGATTGCCACTCCTCTCTCAGAAGCAAACATTGTAACTACGATTGCACATCTGAGATGCAAAGGCTTATCTCAAGGTTAGAAGGCAGGGTTGGATTGCGCAGTTTACATTCCCACTGGGCCCTGGGCAAGTGATTTAACCACTGGAACTTTGTTAATTCTCTTGTAAAATAGGATTAATGATTCAACGTGTCTTTAAGGTCATTGTGAGGATATAAAATAATGAATGCCAAATATTCTACTTGATGCCTGAACATAATGATTTTTTAAAGGTTAGTTACTGTTATGACTTGGATATGCTTTGAGCTTGTTCCCTAGGGGTTTGCATGTTGGGAGCCTGGTCTTCAATGTGTTGATTGCCTTAGGAAGATGTGAGAATCTAATAGGAACCCAGTGGGAGGTATTCTGTTACTTCCTGTCTGGTGACCTTAATTCCTCCTCTCCCAGGTTCTACATTAAGCCATTGACTTTGAAGTCTTAACTCGAGCCAAATATGGTAGACTGATGCCCTTAAACCTGCCCAACTATGAGTTATGGAAGCCTCTATTGTAACAAAGAAGTCTATCTTAAGTACCTTGGTATATTATCAGAGCAACAGAGAGTAGACTAGCATACCTATTATTAGACAGTATTGATTATGGTAGATGGAAGCCCAGACATCATCAATTTTGAATCAGATATCACTTAGGAACATTGTAACTTTGAATAATCTGTTTAACTTCTTTATAGCTATTGCTTCATTGTGAAATGTAGCATTAGTGATAATATGTCATACCTGGTTATGTTTTCATAGCATCGAGGATAAGGCTTGCTTCATGAGGAACCTTCATGAGAAAAGTATTGACCTGTAATGCTGAGTTGCTAAAGTATCAGTTGTAACTAAAGTTTAGGTCATGAGTCTGAATCTGAGACCAAATATCTGGGAAAATTAATTTAACTAATAGCAAAGCATTATTTTCATTCTCTTCATATGAAAATGGATTACTCACATCGGCACATCAGATGATAAGGTCGCATCTTATACTTACTCTGCCAGGGTTACAGGTAGGCTTCTGGTTCTTAAGCAAGCTTCAAGAATAAAAATGTGTACATGTTAGTATCACCATCTACTAATACATGCTGAGAGCTGTATCAGTTGATTTTCATTGTCAACTTGAGTGTATTTGGAATCACGTAGGAGACATATCTATGAGTTTATTTTTGGGAGCCTTTGTAGAAAGGTGTAACTGAGGAGAAAAGTTCTACTCTGAAAATGAGTGACAACTTCCCATAGGTTAGGACCCCATACTGAATTTTAAAAAAAGGGAGAAATCTAGAGAAAGGTGTTGACATTTCTATAATACTGTAGATATATGCCATTGCTGCCCACACACCTGACTCACCATGATGGTCTGTACCATCATCAAACTGTGAATCAAAATATGCTCTTTCTCCCTCAAGTTGATTCTTGTCTGGTATTTGTATATTTGGGTTAATTTTACCAAAATTAATTAATACTTCTTTGGGAAGATATTGCCTTTTATCTATTCAATCTTTTTTTTCTTTTTCGTTAAAGAAAAAATCACTTCAAGGAATGATATTATGGGTTTCCATTTGCACCTCGAGCTGAATCTCTACCACAGCTCTTTATACACAAATCCCAACTGGAAGAGATCTGGTCTCCCAGAGTGCTAAGACAACTGAGAGCACAGGTAAGACCACCACTTCTGCTCAAATTCCTGGTCCAAGAGGGAGCCACCCAGAACCCCCAGGACACAAGAACCAAGGAGCAGTCTGGGACAGGATTCTTCTATCTGTGCCCCAGAGCTGACCCTGTCTGTGCCATAGCTCTCCATACTGAAATACCTCCCAGAGAGAACTGGTCTCCCAGGCTTGCTGACACACAGGTTTACAGGATAGACAAGCCACAGTCAGAGACAGCAAGACCAGCAAACACCAGAGATAATCAGATGGCAAGAGATAAGGGTAAGAACATGAGTAACAGAAACCAAGATTCTTGGTACCATCAGAACCCAGTTCTCCCACCGCAAGAAGCCCTGGATATCCCAACACACAGGAAAAGCAAGACTCTGATTTAAATTTACATCTCATGATGATGATAGGGGAATTTAAGAAGGACATAAATAACTCCCTTAAAGAAATACAAGAATTAGTGAAAGCTTTTGAATGATGTTGACTGAGAATTCTTTACACTGAATTGTCTACACACATCATTATAAAACAGCACATTTGTTAAATATTTACTATAAGAATCAATAAATAAAATATTTAAAACTTAAAAAAAAAGAAATACAAGAGAACACAGGTAAACAGCTAGAAGCCCTTAAAGAGGAAACACAAAAATCTCTTAAGGAATTACAGGAAACCACAAACAAACAGGTGAAGGAAATGAGCAAAACCATCCAGGATATAAAAAATGGAAATAGAAACACTAAAGAAATCACAAAGGAAGACAACTCTGGAGATAGAAAACCTAGGAGTCCTACATGAAAGCATCACCAATAGAATATAAGAGATAGAAGAGTGAATCTCAGGTGCAAAAGATACCTTACAAAATAATAACACAACAGTCAAATAAGATGCAAAATGCAAAAAGCTTCTAACCCAAAACATCCAGGAAATTCAGGACATAATGAGAAGAGCAAACCTAAGGATAATAGGTATAGAAGAAAGTGAAGATTCCCAATTTAAAAAGCCAGTAAATATCTTCAACAAAATTATAGAAGAAAACTTCCCTAACCTAAAGAAAGAGATGCCTATGAACATCTCTTCATGAGAAGAGAAGCCTTCAGAACTCCAAATAGATTGGACCAGAAAAGAAATTCCTTCCATTACATAATAGTCAAAACACCAAATGCACAAAATAAACTTAGAATATTAAAAGCAGTAAGGGAAAATGGTCAAGTAACATATAAAGTCAGACCTATCAGAATTACACTAGACTTCTCACCAGAGACTATGAAAGATAGAAGATCCTGGGCTGATGTCATACAGACCCTAAGAGAACACAAATGCCAGCCTAGGCTACTATACCCAGAAAAACTCTCAATTACCATAGATGGAGAAAACAAGATATACCATGACAAAACCAAATTTACACAATGTCTTTCCACAAGTCCATCCCTAGAAATGATAATATATGGAAAACTCCAACACAAGGAGGGAAACTCTACCCTAGAAAAAGCAAGAAAGTAATTTTCTTTCAACAAACTCAAAAGAAGATAGCCACAAAAGCCTAATTCTACCTCTTAACAACAAAAATAACAGGAAGCAACTATCACTATTCCTTAAAATCTCTAAACATCAATGGACTCAATTCCCAATAAAGAGACAAAGACTAACAGACTGGATACGTAAACAGGAATATCCAATATATTCAAAGAACTCAGGAAGTTAGACTCCAGAGAACCAAATAATCCTATTAAAAATGAGGAATAGAGCTAAACAGAGAATTCTCAACTGAGGAAACTCAAATGACCAATAAGCAACTAGAGAAATATTCAATATCCTTAGTCATCAGGGAAATGCAAATCAAAAGAGCCCTGAGTTTCTACCTAACACTAGTCAGAATGGCTAAGATAAAAAACCTCAGGTGACAGCTGATGATGGCAAGGATGTGGCAAAAGAGGAACACTCCTCCATTGCTGGTGGGATTGTAAGCAGGTACAATCATTGTGGAAATCAGTCCATTTCCAAAATTTTAATCTAGAATTGCTCCTGTCTAAAGGAATTACAGGGACAAAGAGTGGAGCAAAGATTGAAGGTAAGACCATCCAGAGACTATCCTACCTGGGGTTCCATCCCAGATGCAGACACCAAACCCAGACACTATTGTTGATGCCAAGAAGTGCTTGCTGACAGGAGCCTGGTACAACTGTCTCCTGAGAGGTTTTGCCAGATCCTGACTAATACAGAGGAGGATACTCATAGCCAACCATTGGACTAAGGGCAAGAACCCCAGTAGAGGAGTTAGGGGAAGGACTGAAGAAGCTGAAGGGCTTATCTGGCATCAATGGGAAGGGAGACCCTTGGTCCTATGAAGGCTTGATGCCCCAGTGTAGAGGAATGCTAGGTCTGAGAGGCTGGAGTGCATGCATGAGTAGGGGAACATTCTCATAGATGCAGGTTAAGGGGAGGATAGGATAGGGGGTTTGCAGAGGGGAAACTGGGAAAGGGAATAACATTTGAAATGTAAATAAATAAAATATCCAATTAAAAATTTCCTTGCCTTAAAAAAAGAAATGATATTATATAGTAGTCATCATGTTTTTGTTTTAAATATTACTTAGTACAAATAAGCTCCTGAAAATTTTGTAAAATCATAATTAAAAACCAGAGCATTTAAACTTATTTTTTATTATAATATGGTATATTGTCCCCTACCCTTTCCTTCCAAACTCTCCTATGTACTCCTCCTTGGTCATTTATTCAAATTCATGGCCTCCTTTTCACTAACTGTCTTACATCTACACTATATTTGTCATGTAATGTCACTTATGGCATGCATAACTACATAAATACAAAAATACGACCTGCTTAGTCTATATAATGTTACTTGTACATATCATTTCAGGGATGGCCATTTGGTGTTGAATGACCAATTGGTGTACCCTAAACCAAAGCCTGTAATCCACTAAACAAAGTGTGAATATTTGAAAACTTCACCTTGGAGGAATCACGGATTTAATTGCCTCTTAATCTTGTTCTCTTCTCTCAGTTTTAGATATCACAGTTACCAAGTGCCTACATGTCACAGATCCCAATTCTTTCTCTAATATTTCAGCACATGAAATGAAGTTACAAGAGACTGCTGACATTTCAGAAATACTCAAAAACTTGTTACACATTGATCTATTAGTGACACTTGTCCTCTTATTCCAAATAGGAAAACCTGGATTACAAATGAATTTAAATGAGTTGTGAGAGATCAATGTATAAATCGATGTTTATTTCAGAGTCTAATGTTTGCCAGGTGAATGGGTGGTCTTATTGTCCTGCAGGTAGCACAAATGTAAATCTCTTCTCTTCTCCACTGGCCCCAGAATCCATACCAGAAGATTTCTGTCTTTCTGGGTGGACCCATGTTACTAATCTACTCCATAGCTAGGCCTTTTCCTCTCCAGAGGCCACTTTGATTTTCACCCTTCCTTCTTACCATGGTTTCAGAAGAAGCACAGAAGATATTTTGTCTGCCTATGTGGCACCTCAATGGCTCTCTATTTGTCCCATCATCAGCACAGACTGTTCATCTACTTTGAGCATACTTTGTGGTTTTTCTCCTGTAGAACTTGCAGCCCTGGTAATAAAGCGAGTGTTCAGGGAGGAGTAGAGTGAATGTGACTCTTTCAATGAAGCTCAGAAGCACAGCCCTTGCTTGTCTCTTGAGGTTGACAGCTGCATTTTTCTGGAAGCACTCTGGTCTGTATGTGTTTTATTCATGTGGGCCTCACACGATGAGATAGATTTAATCAATGGAAGTCAACTACCACACATTAGATCCTAGAAGTTTCTGTTCTTGGCACTTTCTGAACTCTGAGAATTGTTGACTTTTCAAACAGGAGTGTCAACATTTGTTTGGTTCAGTGTCTTGTCCTTGAGGGAGCAAATAATAACTGACCCTGCTAGGGATGAATCAACTGAGGTTGACCAAGAAAAAGTTTCTCCACAAGATCTAAACAAGCACTAGAGAAAGAGGAGGTGAGTCTCTCTTAGATTTGATTATCTTTAACAATGACTGTTTTTTCCTTCAGGCAAAATCTTATGTGGAAATTGAAGTAAATCTATTAAAGGAATTGAGGTGACAATGTTGCATAACTTTTGACTTATTACATTCATTTTTATTGTCAATAAATGCTCCAAAAATTCTGAAGCTTTTTTTTTAATGAAATAAACATGTGTAGTTGAAGATCAGAGATAATAATTACTTCACATTAGAGGCAGTTTTCAATTACTTTTGGCTGATCCTTCTTGTTTTGTTCTTCTGTGTCAAATAAGTCTCCGCTCCATGGAACAATAAATGTAAAAGTTCTAGTTAGGAAAGGATTTAGCTTGCAATTTCTTTGAATCTTTTGGTTAAATTGACTAAGAACTTTGAGTCTTGTCTTACCTGAGTCACTGTCATTTGAGGACTCCCTGTATGCATTATTATAAATATATCAATTAGAGAGACCCAATGCCTACAAGAACATAAGAAAAATATGATCCTCTGGTGATCTGTGTAACACATAACATCTATTATTCTTATTGGAACATTTACCCCAAACTGTAATGAAAATAGTCACCATCTATTCTCCTCATTTATCCTTTCCTGATGTGCAAATACAATAGAAATGTGCAACACCAAGAGACACTTGTTTGTACAAATATGTATAGTCCTATGTCCCAAGAAGCATAGATTTCAACTAATAATCTTTCTAATGAATGATTTGTTTCCACACATTTTGATTGTATGCATGGGGAAAGGAATAGAGATTTTCTTTTAAATCTGCCACAAATAGCACAATATCATTTAGTATAGGGCCAGTGAGACTTCAAACTCTAAGAAACTTGTTTCAGTGTACTTACTACTACTGTTATAAAATTTTATAAATGTCCCTGAGTAAGCATACATATCAATGGATGTTTGAGTCCATTGGATGTGTACCATTGGGTCCAAGTTTTAAAATGCTGAAACATCTCTAGAGAATCTTTGATATGGTCTGTCCTCTGGCTATTCAGGGTATGTCGGCTTCTCCATTTGTCTTACATTGTCTATGGTGTCTTCTGTATCCTCACTCTAGAAAATTCCTTGTTTTAACACACTTCTGTTGTGGGAAATATTAAAAAATGAGAACCTGCATATCTCTGTACTAGTGCTCACACCATAGGGCCACTGGACTCCAGGTGGGTGACCGCAACTTAGCCGTCTCTTTGTGCAAGAACTCCCAACTCCCTTGGCAGATTTCTGCTGCCAGATCAACACAATAACTACCTACCCCACAGTCAGCCATCTCAACACCCATTTACCCAGTAGAATCAAAACTCTTAAAGCTTATAATTAACTAATCAGATTTATGTATCAATAAATTCTCAATTTCAGAGTCAATTGATAATGATAAAAGCTTTATCCCAATTATTCTAACCTTATAATAACTGTGGCTTTTTAAGGCCACACTGGTTCATGTTCACCACCATCTTCCTTCTCCCTTCTCCCTCCTAATCTTGGTGTCTCTGCAGCTCTTAGCTCAGCCTCCTTTTTCCCTGTCCAATCACAGGCCTCCTGTTGCCCTAATGTTATTGAACAGGGAAAATCCTGCAACACACTTCTTTAGGTGTCTAAATCTTACTCTATTGTTCCAGTCATAAATCAGTTCCCTAGTTTGGAGTGACCTCCTACCAAAGAAACATTCCTTCCAAAGTAGCTCTTTCAATGACAGTCACCATTTATTTTCTTCTCAGCACCATGCCTTACCTATAATTGTGGCATCTCTTCTCTCACTTTATAAAATATATTTCAATGGCAAAGCAAGTCTCTGGTTAACTGTTTCAATTCAGCAGAACACTCTTATATACTGATGTTTTAATATTAGGGTTAGAGTTAGGATTAGCACCATTCCAATGTAATTGTTATAGAAGTATCACATATGGGACAATAAGTAATGTGTTCATCCTAGCCATGGATGTTTTATAAAGCACAGTATATGGTATATGATCAACAACTTCCACTTGCACAATGAGTTTTTGAATAGTAGTTTGGCAGTTGATTAGGTAAGGATAATGTCTTGAGTATTCACTTCAACAGCACATACACTGAAAAGTATGTATCTCAGATTGGAAATCCGGAATATTTGGTTCCTATTTTAGATCCAATTGTGCAATAGATCAAATATTCCTGAATTGAGAAGGGAAGTTGCAACTTATTAATATTTGTTTTGTTATATCAGATAACAGAATACTTTTGGACTAAATTGATTTGTTTCTAGAGATTTGCAATGCTCAGAGCTAATTACTGTTTCAAAACATTGACATAGGAAAATAATTTGGTGTTCTATAAGAAAAAGTTGTTGAAGTAAGTGAAACTTCCCAAAATTATGGGTAGCTACTGCTGCAAAAGTTTGATTGGGTCCACAGAGATTGTGTATGACATCCTGGCTTGCCCGTTAATATCTATGATCTGTACCCTCTATGAAGACAAGTGTTCTCAAATAAAAAAAATATAGAATATGATATCAGTGCTTCATATGAAATCTTCACATCTTCTCTGGTTTGGTGAAAAAGTTAATAAATTATTTTAATATACAGTGATCAAAGCATATGTTACCATGTCAATGAAAAGACAGCCTAACATATGACATGAGGGCTAAGGCACTGCATGAAATATATAAAGAGCTGGGTTGAGCCTTTCTAGGTCCCCTAAGACAGAGACACGGCTGTTTGTGACTATGTTTGTCTCCATTTCAGACTTTGTGAAGTGATACAATAATGACTATTTTGCTTCCAATCCAAAGTCACATGAATCCTATTTTCTGAGGGGAGGGGGCAGTAGTACGCAAAAGTGAGAACTTTGAGGGATTGTCTGAAATTAAGTGGGGGCTCTTCCCTGTCCACATAGAAGTGCCTTGAGAAGTAGTCAGAATGTCTTTTTGTCAGCTTTCAAAATGATACCCATATGACCATAGGACTCCTGATCTGTTTGTGTATATGGATAAACAGATATTGATGGCAAGAATGAAGGGAGACTGGGAAGAAGTGCATTTTGGCACCTAGTATCTGTCAGATTGCATCTCATGATGACATTTATTTATCGTGCCATGTTAGTTTACTTTCCCTATTGCTGTGGTAAAATTTCAAAAACTTTAGAAATAAAGAGTTCCTTTGCCAGATGATATGTGCCTTTATAACCCAGAAAGCACAGGGGAAAGAGCCAAAGGGAAGATGGGTTTTCACACTCCATGGACAGTGTCAAAAGGGAAGCTGGGCTATAAAACCCCAAGGACCACTTCCTCCTTCAGTAATGCCTCACCCCCTCGAGGCTCTCTAACCTTCCCAAACAGTACCACCAGCTGGAACCAAGTTTTCAAACATATGAGACCTAGTGAAGCCAAAGACATTTACTTTGCTTGCAAAACAAATCAGGAAATGAAAGCTAAGAGGGCTTACATATTCTAGGCAAAGGACATCATGAGTACATAGGCCTACAGGATTCACATTAGTACTTAGGATCTTATGAAGCAACACCAAGAAGGCTTACTTCATTTGCCAAGGAATACTTTATGCCCTGCTTCATCACAGACTTAAGATTATTAAAAAACATTCTATTGTCCTTTCTTCTGGAACATACTCATCCTTGCCTGCATGCCATCTCACAACTTGAGGCCACTTCCGTGGTTAACTGGAGAAGGGTAGAAAGTGTGTCTTCATCTGGATTCCTGTCTTATGTGTCCTTCACAACTATGGTCTGTGGTCTGCTTATGTAGTAATAAAATAACCTTAAACTGAGTTCCATCCCACATTCTCAGCGATCTTGAGACCCAAATGTATCACCTGTGGTTTGGCTTAGGAATGGTTTGCTGTGGCAGCACCAGTCCTGACCATTTTATCTTTCACTGCATTACATGAATAATTCTTATCCATGTTTCAGAACTTGGCTAGCCAGATCTCTTAGGGTGGTGTGAAAGGTTAGATCTATTCTGTAAATAAAAAAGAATAATTCTAAGAAAGAAGGACTTCTTTCAAATTCATTCAAAATTAAAGGGAGGGGTCAGACCGATGCACAGAGGCTTTGAAGATCAGTAAGAATCCAGTCTTAGTGGAATACAGTGGTTGCTGATTTTCAAATTTTTTCCTTCTTCTCTGTTGGCAAATGGGCTGGAATTGATGAATAGTCAGTTCTTTTATCATCAAGGACTATTATTTTTTTCACAATGACCTTAGAGTAGCCGTGACATTTATGATCTTATTCATACAGGCTCTCTGCCCAGAAACATGGGGGAATGAATCTTTCCTTAAACTGAAGAATATTGCTGACTTCAGGGTACTCCACTTCCTAAGATAGGTTAGACTTTTTTTTTCTGTTAATTCCACATTTTAAATACATGTGGATTTCCCTTATTCTCTATCATTCTCTATCAAATGGCTTGTCTCTTCATTGGCCTTCACAAGACTAGGAAAAGGCAAAGCATGGCTTTCCAAGTGTTTCTGAAAGTTTTTCCTCTGAGCCCTCTAGAAAGTTAGAAAGCTCAGGCTGAAGTTCTGGCTGACTGACCTCAGTGATAGTTTCTAGTTATTCAGGATTCAGTAACTTCTTCAACAAAGTGACAATTATTTTTCACTACTCAAGATAAGAACAGCACAGTCAAGATGCCTGTCTTTTGAGGACCTGATAAACCTTTCTATTTATCACTTCTATGTGACATATAGGTAGGTCACAGCACATTTTCCTTTATCTACATCTCCATTGCAAGTAGGTTCTATTGTTATTATCTACTTAAATTAAAAGTCTAGTTAAATTTTGTCAAATTATTACTTATTTTTTGTTATTGCACACTAATATTCCTTCATCTTTATCGAGATTTAAACCACAGATGCAGACACATACATGGTAAAAATTAAATTTCTCTTTATTTAGATCTAACACACAAATTCCATGTTCTAGATGTATTTACAGGTAACAGAGTTTTCAAGACAATCATTGTATATATAAACGTATATGAAGTTCCTTTGGAAATTGGACACAGTTCTACCAGAGGACCCAGCTATACCACCTCCTAGGCATATATCCAGAAGATGCTCCAACATATAATAAGGACACATGCTCCACCATGTTCATAGCAGCCTTATTTATAATAGCCAGAAACTGGAAACAACCCAGATGCCCCTCAACAGAGGAATGGATACAGAAATTGTGGTATATCTACACAATGGAGTACTACTCAGCTATTAAAAATAATGAACTTATGAATTTCTTAAGGAAATGGATGGATCTGAAGAGTATCATCCTGAGTGAGGTAACCCAATCACAAAAGAACACACATAGTATGCACTCTCTGATAAGTGGATATTAGCCCAGAAGTTCGGAATACAGGAAGAACAACCCACAAACCACAAGAAACTCAAGAAGGAAGACCAAAATGTGGACATTTCATTCCTTCTTAAAAGGAGAAACAAAATACCCATGGAAGGAGTTGCAGAGACTAACTATGGAGCAGAGACTGAAGGAAAGACAAGCCAGCCTAATATAGCTATCTCCTGAGATGCTCTGACAGTACCTGACTAATACAGAGGTAGAGGCTCACAGCCATCCATTGAACTGAGTACAGGGTCCCCAATGAAGGAGTTAGAGAAAGGACCTATGGAGCTGAAGGGTTTGCAGCCCCTTAGGACGAGCAACAATATGAACTAACTAGTACCCTCAGAGCTCCCAGGGACTCAACCACCAGCCCAAGGACTATACATGGTGGGACTGATTGTTCTGGTAGCATGTGTATAGTAGAGGATTGTAAAGTCGATCATCAATGGGTGGAGAGGCCCTTGACCCTGTGAAGGTTCTGTGCCCCAGTGTAGGGGAATGCTAGGGCCAATAAGTGGGAGAGGGTGGGGTAGCAGGCATGGGGAGGTGGGAGGCAACAAGGGTTTGTTCTTGTTGTTTTTGTTTGTTTGTTTGTTTGTTTTTTGGAGAGGAAACTGGGAAAAGAGAAATTGACATGTAAATAAAGAAAATAATAAAAAATTCCTCAAAAAAATAAATGTATATGAAGATGAAGTTCAAATATCTATAATAATATGAACTAGGTAAATAATAATAAGACATTTAAGTAACAAAATTAAAACTGAATTAAAATGATGACTATGCTATTAAATATTTTGGGGGCAAATATAGTTCTTTAATACAACTATGATCTCCACTTATTTGCTCATCACATTATTTTGCTGGCATTATTTATTTCCTCTATGATTATGAACATACATTATAATAGGTGCATAATATTCCTTCATATAATCAATTACTTACTAAGTGGAATGTGTTTTATATTTACATACATTTTTCAATAGTAGATATATATTTTGAGGAAAGTATGCTCATTTAGGAAGAGAGAAATTCTGTTTTACATTTTAGACATAATGCTAACAGT
>JADRCC010528410.1:0-16587 GCA_019843855.1 Hylomyscus alleni
TTTTTTTTTTTTTTTTTTTTTTTTTTTTTTTTTTTTTAAATCTCAACTGTCTGGTTCTTGAATGTAAACTTTCTGGATGACAACACTGTCATGATGTCAAAAGGCTGACACCAGGCACTAGGGGAAAGTACTGCCCCCATCCTACCCCTAGCACTTCAGAATGTGATGTTTTTCGGAGTCTTTAGATAAAGTTCAAATGAGAATGGGAGTCGTTTAAAACATCTTGTGTCCTGGTATGAGGGCACTTGGAGAAAAGACTCATAGGAGATGCCCTGTGAGCATGAAAATAGCCCTCAACAGAGTCAAATGTCCCTTGCAGAACCAAGCCTGGCAGGCCCCAGATTTGGGACCCCTGATTTAAGCTGCCCATACTGACTAAGTCTGTGACACTTTGTACACAGCCAGGAGACTGACACACATGCAGTATTCTGCCCCCGAGGCCCAGTGGCATTCTGTCCCCAGCTCAGTTCTCCAGAGGTGTGTGTGGAAGAGGGGAACACCAGCTGCCTAGTCCCAATGGACTGGTGACAATCCAGGCAACCATGCCTGAGTGTTGTCCCCTCTGAGCACTCTTCCATAGAAGCCAATGGCCTTTACTTAGCAACTACTATTATTTAATTTTAGAATCCATGTGGGTAAATTCAGCTTAGTCCATAGACCAGGCTCTCCCTAAATGAGATCTGTGAAGTATTCCCTCTGGACAGACAAAGGCTAGCCTTCTAGTGTTCTTGAGATCAGGAGTAGGTTCAGGTGCCCTTGTGGTGCCCTCTGCAGCTGGCTCTGTGCACATGTGGTATGCATGACACTCACCTGGAACCTAGATGGCTTTGCCAAGGAGGAAGAGCAACTGGCTGAACCTGAGCCAAGGGAGCCAGAGGTATGGCTGAGGAATGCCTCTTGTGGCTATGCAGACACCATGGAGGCCTGGCACAGCAGAGGCAAAGAGCCAGCTTTGCAGCAGCCATTGAGGGCTGGTTGAACAGGTAAGAGGAAGATATAACCCTTGGAAAGCAGTCAGCCTTGGATGGTTAGACTCCAGAGGGTCCCACCAGGACATCCCTGCCACCCAGAATCCCCAGCAAGGCTGAGCAGACAAACAGCACAGTTAATGGGCCCCCCACCTTGGATCCCTGTGGTCACCTCCCCAGAGGTCTTTGCTGAGGGCTTCCCCTAGCAAGCTGTTAGGTTCCTTGGGCTGGTTTGGAATGCCGATGGCTGCCACTCTAGCAGCCGGAGGTTCTGTGTCTGCACTGGTTGCAGGCGAGGCCACAAGGGGCACCAAGGCAGTAGGCACTGAAGGGGAGAGAGGATTCAGGTGGCATCCAGTGTGTTCCAGAGGGGGTTGTGTAATCAGCACAGTGTGGTCTCCGGGTGTTGAGGAGGTCTGCTGGGATGAACTACAGGTGGGCCTGGAAGATTCTACCAAGGCAGCTTCTGGAGGCCGCTGAGGCACTGAACTGCCCTTCCTTCTGGAGAGTCCCGGGCGGTCACCAGGCTTACAGCCTTCTGCCTGGGCCCGCAGGATCTTTGGTCTGGGTCTGGTGGGACCCTTCTGTCTCCAGTAGGGTAGATGTCTATGGTCCAGTCGGTTGACCCAGCGAGGTCTCTGGGGGAGGGTCAACCGCCAGGAACCCTGACCTTTTGGTCCAAGGCTCCGTGGGCGCCTTCGCAGCTGATCCATCTGGGTCCTCATGGTTGCAACTTCCTGAGTCAGGCCTGCCAAGGCTGCTGCAAGCTGGTCTAGCTTGTCCGTGAGGGCAGTACCAAGGTTTTGCAGCTCTTGCTGCAAGGACCTGCCACAGGGGCATGGTGGCTGAGGAGAAGTGGGTGACCATTTTGATGAGACAGTTGTGGGAAGGGGAGACTTGCTAGGTGGCTCCGGAGGGTCCCCAGAGAGCAGCTTCCCTTGAGTCCTGGCTAAAACCAGAGGAAGGGTGGGTAAGAGTGCTTAGAAGTAAGGATTTTTTCTCTAGCCCCAGAAACCTCTTTAGTGTATTCAGTATCCTGCCCCATAAGGCCTGCTTTCCAGATCTTAGGTTCCTTTTTTTCCAAAATGGTCTAATTCTTTAGTCACACACGCCCTGGAGTGGGTCTCACCCCAGACAACATGGTGCTGGTTAAGGCTCCTGCCATTCTTCACCTACTAGGCCCAGAACAGAAGAGGGATCTGCTGTCTGCTGAGGCCCAGTCAAGGCCCACCCTTGTCTTTCCAGTACCGTTAGGCTGCAGACAGTGAAGGACAGGCAATGGCCTGAGTGGCCCAAGGACTCACATCTTGTCTCACCAAATTTTTAAATTAAAGCAAGGATCTGAAACTGAGGCAGAAGGATCACATGTTCCAGGTGGCCTGGGTTACCTGGTGAAACCTCGTCTCAGTGTAAGACTTTCTTAACCATGACCCAAATGATGAACTTCCTTACGATTGGGACCTGGTTCTGATTCTCCCAAAGGCCACTAAAGTACAGCAAATGCTGGAAAAGCCACCAGCTCACCTGTGGCACTGGGTTGTCTATGTCCAGGCTCCAGGTCCCTGGAGTCTTCAGTACCCTTGGGCTCAGGCCTTTCTTCTAGCTGAGGGGCAGGCCATGGGTCCCTAGCTGCCTCTGTAGAAAGAACACAGCACTTGGGATTAGGACTGTATTGCTTTGTCAGCACCACTTCCAACATAGGGATATTCTGATGAACCACAACCCCCGTTCCTACTCCAACCCCAATGAAAAATCTTCAACTTTTAAACAATGATTAAGTAAGATGCAAGATGCTGGGGAGCCTAACACTGATGGGCTGGCCTGCTGTGGCATGTGGGGACCCACTGTCATTTCCTACTAATTCCTCAGTGTCTTATAAGGAAATGTGAGGAATGTGGCTCATCTTGGGTCCTGCATAGGTGACAGCCAGAGCCTGCAAGTAGATGGCCTCTGAAGATGGCTCCCTGGTCCCTACCTCCTTTTTCTCCTTCTTTTCCTTGGGCACTGCTGACAGGGCCAGGCCGGCATATGCGCTCTGCACCATCTTCTCTCCTGGGTGGGTGGGACTTCTCTTCTGCTCTTCCTGTAGAAACAAAGTCTGGGTTACAGGGTCACAGCTCAGGTGGAGATTAAATGGCTTGTAATACCAGATGTCATTTCTATACTTCTGGGCCAATTTCAAAAGTTTTATTCTCACTGTGTATGTGATGTTGGCGAGCAGACCCAGGGTCTAGTGTATGCTAGACAAGTGCTTTACCAATGAAAAAGATCACTTTTGATATTTCTTTTGTTAAAACTGTCAAGTCTTAAAAAATATTATTAGATACTATATGGTGTATATGTGTGTACACATATGCATGTGTGCATATATTAATGAACATACATATTCTGTGTATATATATCATATACATATCATTAAGTGGTTTTACCAAGATCTCCCTAACAGAACATAGTTCATGGCTCATGGGCTCACCTTCTCTCTGGCTCAGTTTTACAGGCTCTAAAGCACAAAAAATTAGGGGAACATTTAATGAGAGCCAGCTAAATGAAGTGGAATTCAGAGATTGAAGTCTGGACCCCTAGCCCACGGGGTGGCCACATGTGGCTGTCATCCTGGGAGACTCCAGGCTCACCGGCACTGAGGCTGCTGCAGTCCTGGGGTTCTGCTCTCTCAGAGTCTTCAGCAAGACAGCTATTGTTGTTGACTCTTGGAGATGCTCCAGAGACAGGGCACAAATGAACAGGGTCCTTAGATGAGGGAAGCTGGTCTTTCTCTGTGTCATAAGTAAGCTAGCATCAGAGTACTGACAGGCACCCCAAAGAGCAGCCTACTGCCACTCCCACCCCCAGCCAGCAGACTCACGCTGGAGGGGTGACTGCCAAAATGCAGGCTCTGGTCTTAGGTCTTCTCCATCAGAGCTGCTGAAGCTGGAGCTGGAGCAAGGGCTGGGACTAGGGCCAGGGCCAGTCACGCAGGTGAAACGCAAGGGCTTCACTGGCAAGATCCCCCTCAGAGAGTTCTCCAAGCGGTGCAGAGGTGAGGGCATGGTGGCTGTCTCTAAAGAAAGGAGAAGAGTTCACCAGCTAGTACCTGACAGCACCAGTCTGGATAGCCAGGCACTCGGGATTTGTCTTTTTCTGCTCAGCCACATCCTGTTTGGGTTCTAGTGGATCCTGAATAACTTACTTCCTGGTCATAGGCAGAGAAGCAAAGCCAGAAACTAGTCATGTCCCTGGCTAAGTGAGCTTCGGAACTTTCTGGAAGTTCCTGGAAGATCTGGAACACCTGATCAGAAGGAACTACTCCTGATCATGTTTCAGTTAGGTCCTGAGTCTTGCAAGCTCAGCAGTCCTTCCTGCTGTGTAGTAGGCTGCCAACCCACTTCTTAGCAGACCCTCTACCCAGCACCACACAAGAGTTGGCAGTTTACTGAGGGCCACTGATGAGCTAAGTGCCATCCTTCCACCCACTGCAAAGACTAACTGGCATGGTCCTACAGTCCACAACAGGTGTACTTCTCAACACCAGCAGCACCTCCATGGCAGCAACCCCCCCATGGCTAGACCAAACAGCATCCTATTCTTTTTGTCCACTTCTATATTCTGTGCAAGGGACAGATGGAAGGACAGAAATAGAAAAACAGAGAGAAGGGAAGGCTATTGGCTTGCAAAAACTAACAGGAGGGAAACTATGATGTATACCCTGAAGGTAGCTCACCTTCTTGTGGCCATTGCCACGTTCCTGGCCTGGTGGTCACTTGGTGGCAGGTGGGAGTACAGGTCTGTGGACTGCTCCGATGCAGACTCCTGCTGGGTACTTCTCCAGGACGCTGTCTGAGGTGGGGGGGTTCAGAGGCCTCACCTCTCAGTCCTGTTTTAATGAGAAGAGTCCTGATAGTCCTATGGCACCTCATAAGGCCACAGAATAGACAGAATTTCTGCCACTGTCAGGCTTTTAGCACACAAGTTTCAGATGTGGGAATGACTCTGCTTGGTCGTTACACCAACCCAAACCTCTTTACTGCCAACCCAAGCCAGATGGAATCTCAGGAGATATCTAACTCAGTGCCCAGACAACAGGGTATGATACAGTCACGTCAGAACACTTGGTCAGCAAAGCTCTGGCTCAGTGGAGCAGCAGACAGTGGTGCTGGGCCTTCACCCTGGACTCTGCACTTGGCCTATCGCTCTTCACCATCGAGTCTGCACGTGTCGGGAAGTGACTATCTACCTGACTGTCTGCCCGCCCTCAGGACTCTGCCAAGCCTGTTTCAGAGCATGCTCTGAGCTCAGCTGAGATCGAGGGCTGCTACACCACTGCCAAAGTGCGTGTACGATAGGAAGGATTGCTCTTCTCTCAAGTATCCAATAAATACCATTTTGTTACCTTCTCTGTCTCCAGTCCAGTTCCTGGGCTCTGTTCTCTTCAACCCTCTGTTTACAGCTGAGGAGCATGGCCAGGCAGCCTGTGGCCTGGGAATAGGGATCTCTCTCAGGCAGTTTTCCAGGCCTTGGAGTGGAGAGTTTCCTGGTAGATAGCCTGTGAAGATCAATCATGAACAGTCTATGATGGGTAGCCAGTACTCTGTGAATCCCTGGAGCCTGTCTCTTCCCTGATTAGAGCAGAGGAAGGAAGGAGACAGACTATAGGACATGTTCTGGTGGCTCAGGGTCCCAGATGGAGACATGACATGGGCTTTGGGGCAGGCCATGTTCAGGCTGCCCTAGAGCAAGCTGACACAGAAGTCTGCCTTGGGAGCTAGAATGAAGAAGTCTACTCTTAGGTAGAGGCTTTAGGCTCCCTCGGTACAGCGGCTTGTCACCATGGTGAGGAGTGATGCTGCTTCCTGTCATTCAGGATACCCTAATGATCAAATGTGTACCAGGTTTCTTTTACCCTGCCAAGGCAAGCTGCAGGCCTTCTTGCCTCTCAGGATGATATCGGGTTACAGGACATCTAATTCTTCAGACACACTGCAGACAGCACCCCTAGTCATATAGTCTTATGCAAATAACATGAACTAGATTATGTGAGATTCTAGAGGGCTAAGGTTAACAGAGCACTGTCCACATTCCTCCGTGGGGCACCTCCTGTCTACTCTGAACCTGGGCAGAGGCTGTAAGCACGAGACTGTCACGTGAACTAAAGTAGCACAGCACAGCTCAGAAGTAAAAGCCACAGCAGACAAAGGTGCTCGGTGCTAAGTCTGAGTACACTTGAGTTTGATCTCCAGAACAATATGGTGCTGGAAAATTTAGAACTGACTCCTTCAAGTTGTCTTCTACCATATATATGCCATGATACACACATGGGGTGGGGGGAGGCTGGAAGTTGAAGGACGTTTGAGTTGTATACTGGGAGTTGGAGGTAGGGCTGGGGAGGAGGAGGGGTTGCCTCAATAGGACTCATGAAGAGAAAAAAAGCAGTCTCCTGAACTTACAGGAAAACGTTACTTAGCTCTTCCTTGTATGTGCCAGGCAAAACCACAGTAAGCCATCCTGCCCCAATTAAGCAGTGTTTGACAAAAACAGCAGAATCTTTCATCAGGGCAAGAACAGGACACATATAAGTGTGACTTACTCAGTTGGCTTCGTCCTTGTATCAGCTCTGCTGCTTTAACAGTTGGGCAGTGCTACAAGTTAGCTTTCCACTCATTCTGCTGTTGACTTAGAGCCACATAAATCAGGAGCTTGGTAGGTGTGGGCTTGGGACTGTGAAAAAATGTAGCTTTCCACAGTCATCCATAATGCCTGAAGGAAGCCCTAGTGGGCTTGTTTAACTCATCAGGGTAAACTAAAATGAGTCACTCTTTAAGTTGCTGGTGCCATGTCACTGAGGCAGATGTCAATTTTACATTTCTAGGTCTTCCCATTAACAACAGATGTGGCCAGGGCACAGATGGGCCAATGAACTGGATATCTAACACAGGACAAGGCAGACATGATTGTTCCAAGAGGAAAGGCAAAGGCAGATACGGAGAAAGCTCTATAAGATCCCAAAGTTTGGGCTGGAGAGATGGCAGTGGTTAAGAGCACTGGCTACTCTTTCAGAGGTCCTGAGTTCACTTCCTAGCAACCACATGGTGGCTCACAACTATCTGTAATGGAATCCGATGCCCTCTTCTGATGTGTCTGAAGACTGCAACAGTGTACTTACATATAATAAATAAATAAATCTTTAAAAAAAAAATCCCAAAGTTCCCAAGCCTGATTTCCTTTGACAGGGCCCAGGGAGGTACGTGACACACTCTGAAGGTGGTCTTCTGTGGCTCTCACTCTATCCCCAAACTTGGAGGCCAGTTAGTGTTATGCACATTTCTTTTTGTCTGGAATAGGGGAGTATTTACTATAAGGAAGATTAAGGACACATGGCCAGTCACTGTCCTATTCCCTCTGAGCCAAGTTACCACAACAAGAGGACTTGTTGCTCTGCCAAGACAAATCCTGGGTCTGCTTCTGCTTTGGAGTGCCTAGCACTTCTCTTGGTGCTAGAGCAGAGATAACAGTGGGCAAGGACCCTGTACTCCTTCCCAGGGCACTACAGCCTCAGTTGAACCAGCTCACCTTTCCCAAGACGCTGCCCCTGGCTGCTCCTGGGACTCCTGAAATCCAGATCCCCATCACTGCTGCTGGCAGAGGAGAAGCAGGTAGGGGTGCCCTGGGAGCCACAGGGTTGGATTCCAGGTCCTTCTCTCAGGTAGCCCTGCAAGCTCAGAGGCAGAAGTGGCTCCCTTGTAGCTTCTGTAGAGAGAAGTATAATTGGGTCAAGTCAGAGCCTGCTGGAGAAATCCTTGGGCCTTAGAGTATATGGCACCAGGATATCCAGCCCGGAGAACCCCCTCCCCCTTCGGGGTTTCCCATGGCACTGATGACAAGTCTAGCACCCTCCCCCCCAAATACTCTTGGGAATAAGAAATCTTCAGAGCAGGGAAAGTGGGTGCGTAGCATTTGACTCTCACCAAACCTGGACAGCTATTTGGAGGAAGGCATGAAGTAGGGGTCAGGAAAGGACATATACTTGAGGAGGCCCAGAGAGGATGATGACCAGCATCTCCCTCCTGTGTGCACAGGAATAACTGTCAACCCAGGCCCAAGTACCTTCACTGTGAGATCCTTGTTGCTGAAGCTCAAACCTCTGAGACCCGGCATCCCCTGGCTGGGGACTTCTGGACCATGAGATGGCTAGTGACTGAAGAGGCGATGAGCCACCTGGAGGAATGCCCTTCAGACAGGCCTCCAGGGCTTCTAGGGGTGAGCTTGAGGCCCTGCTGGCTGGACAAGAGAGGCCACCTTATCATCTTCTCTTGCTGGGCTCTGGCCTGCTTGTCAGACCCCAGCTTGGCCCTTGGCTGGCTGGCTGGCCCACAGCCTGCTTCTATAGTAGGCTCCAGGATCTGCTAAGCAGGAGATCCTCCAGTAAGGAACTCTGAATGTGTTCTCTGCTTCTAAAGAAGGAATAAAGTTGACCCCAACTCTGGGGAGAAGGGTGGGACAGCCACCCACATGCAGTGTTTATAGCCAGGCCAGCTTTTATAGTCAGGACCTCACTACAAAAGCAAGGTCCTGAAACCAGAAGGCTGCCTGCACATGGGCATGTAATAGCGTGGGAGGAGAGACGGGGAAAAGGCTCCTTGGCCAAAAGAGAACCAGACACTTTCCTGTAGGCTTTGGGACTCATTCCCACTAGAATATGTGGGTAGATAACCCAGAACTTACCTAGAGTCATGGGGCTCCAGCGGGGAACACGGACCTCTCTGTTGTCTCCAGTGGGACAGGAGCTGTAGCCTTGCCTGCTAAGCTGGCAGGATGCTGGCACTGGAGGACTCTGGGCCCAGCCATCTTCTACCTTCACTGTGGTAAGCATATTGCCAGCTGCATGACTAGGGTGGGGAGGAGGAGTCTGGAGGTGTCTCATCCCTGTGGGAGAGGTGACTGCTGGGGAGCCTTGACTTCAGGCCTGGACTTACCTGACGTCCTGAGACGCTCCTCTTTATAGGGTTACAAGGGACTTTCAAGACTCCTCTGCTTCCATAGCAGTCACTGGCTCTGGGTATAATCACTTTTCAACCCCAAGAACAGATCCAAGTTACACCTCTCCCACCCCTGGGTGCTTCATAGCTTTCTAATAGATCATTAAAAATGAATCCCTCCTTGGTCAGCAACAAGTCAGGTTTGGTTCAAACCCACCCTCTCCACACTCTCAAGACTGTGTTCTGAGGAATACAAGCTTATTGATGAACTGACAAAATCCCAGTCCAAATATACGTGCTAGGAACCCCAACCTCCGGTCATAGCACCTAGGCTGAGCACAGGACAACAGAAATCCCTAGTCACAATTACAGTCTACTGTGCTCCAACTCTTGCCCTCTAGTTCATTTCTCTCTACCTCCCCAGTATACCTTCTAGAAAGTTCTAGTACTTTTACCTCCTATAACAAGAGCACTGACTAAGGATCTCCAACTGCTTTGCTCTTTGTGCAGTGATAAAATCCAATACTGGGTCCTCTGACTAACATTTCGTGGTAAAGGGCCACACAGCTGTACTCAGAGCAGGGAAACCAAACACATTACATCTAGCTCCCCCAGCACTAACCCAGGGAGTGCCTTTACCTCCAGAATGCCTTTTCCCAGGATCCTCCTGCAGCTGCAAGTCTGATGCTCCTGAGGGGCTGGGACGCCGGTCTGGGGCTTTTGGGATCTCCTTTAGACAGTTCAGCAGGCCCTGAAGGGGACAATCCCCAGATGCTGCCTCTGTCTTCACTAAGGGAAAAGGCACATGTCTCACTTAAGCTCAGTCTCCTCAGTCTCCTGACAGACAGACAAGGACTGTCCTGAGGCGCCGTTTGAGCATCATAGGGACAGAAACTAGGACCACAGACTTCTCAGGTGGTCGGCGCCTGGGCACGGCTATCACTCAGGGTGGAAATTGAAGGAGTGGAGTGGGCTGGCAGTTCAATGTTCTGAGTACAGCTTAGCTTCAAGGCACATCAGGCCTTGACAGACACATGTAAGAGAGTCTTCATACATGAGAGTAATTCTGTAGCTAAGTTCACCCCAAGCCAGAGGATGGAACAGTTCTCCTCTATAGATGCAAGACCAAGGCTCAAAGTTTGGCAGTCTTTTGAGGAAAATCTCAGGCAGACATGAGCGTCCACTGACACCTCATTCATGTCAATAGAAGTGACATTTGAGCACTGAGTTCTCCTCAGAGTCTCACATTAGAAGGAACAGAGAACAGTTAGGAAAACAGGATCAAGTTTGCTGCTGCTATCCTTGAAAGAGCCGTCAGATACTTGATTGTAGGGACACGGGAGCACCCACAGTGGTCATATCACGGGAGACAGTATGGGACATAGTAATAGCTATGAATGGCATTCTGGGACCTTGGAGACTTTGGCCTGGGCAGGTCTGGTTCCCAGGGACTTACCTGGGCAGGGCAGGCTCCCAGCCTCTACCTCAGCTCTGGTCTGCTTCAACACACTCAAGCCAGGGAGAGAAGGCGGCAAATCCGGGGCTGTCCCCCGGTGCTGGGGCCTGGGCACAAGGATCTCCTTCAGACAGTTGATGAGGCCTTGCAATGGACTGTTCTCAGGAAGGGTTCCTATGCATGGATAAGGCAGCTAAGGTCAGTGTAGTCCTGACAGGCAGCATGAGACCCTCAGCTATCTCAACCATCTCTGGGCAGCTGTGAATTACCCATTCAAACACACAAGGCTTCACTTACAGCATCGGTTCTCAACCTGTGGGTTGCAACCCCCTTAGGACTAGCATTATAATTTGTAACAGTAGCAAAATTATAGTTATAAATTAGCAAGAAAATTACTTTTGACTGGGGGTTACCACAACATGAGGAATTATTTAAAGGGTCACATTAGGAAGTTGAGAACCACTGGTTTATAGGATGTAATGGAGTTCAGTTGGGTGAGTGACATTACCTTCACTGACCCCGCTCAGTGGGGTCTCTAGGCTGCTCCACCTCAGGAAAGCCAGCCTCTTACCTGTTCCCATGCTGCCTCTATCCTGTCTTAGGTAACCCTTGCTCTGGCCCAGGCTTTGAGTGGAATGAGTGGAGGTCTCTCCTGAGGTTCCTACACTTTCCTTCTCTGTAGACAGTGGTTTATCATCAGTTCCTACTGCAAAACACAAAGAACGCCATGTTAGGGAGGGACTCAGACACTGGGGTCTCCCCAGATCTGTTTTCCTAGAGAACAGGCCACTCTAACCCTCTAATCCTTTGAGAGTCACCCAAATCCTAAACATCAGCCTCGGGCTGGGGCCATCTTTGGAGGATTGGTTCCAGGAGGGCTGGGGGTTGTCTCTCCTTCTGGCCTGGCTGTAAATACTAAGACTGGTTCATGCCAAACGCTTCCAGACCCTTTCTCGGACTCCAGTCTGTGAATCTAGCCCAGTCGACAAAGCCACAGATAAACCACAGGCTCGTACTCACGGTTCCTCTGTGATTCTTGTGAGACAGATGGCACATGGAACTATAGCTAATTGGAGTACATTTTTTGGGAATGTCCTTTTTAATCTTTATTCCCTTAAATATTTTAAATTAGAACCTCAAAACAGGACTGGAGAGATGACTCAGCCATTAAATGCTAGGCTCACAACCAAAAAAAAAAAAAAAAAAAAAACCAAACAAAACATTCAGACAAGTACAATTTCGAAGACTTTTGCAAGACAAAATAAGACCCCAGAGAAATTCCAGTGACCAGCATTGCTTTGCTGCTGAGACAGGCTGAGAATCCGACCAGGTGCACACAGGCTAAATGACCTGCGGGGCCTGTACATTAGGAACTGCTCAGAGCTCCCTGTGTGCATAGACAGTCCTCAGAGAGCAGCATGGGGGACAGGCCATCTAGAACTAAGCATCACATCACCTGGTCTGTAGACAAGAGGCCAAGTGCATTTCCTCACTATTTAGAGACCTTTGTTTCCAGTTACTACAGAGCAAGCTGAGGCTGAGAAAGTGAAAAGGGTCTAGGGTCTAAGGCCAGGTTCAAGAGCCAGGCCTTTACAATGCTGGATATCCCTGTTTACATTAGGTCAGACTCACTAGTAGGTAAGGGGCTTCCTTGGGTCCAGTCTCCAGAAGGGCCACTGGAAGTTGAGCTGCCTGTGGGTGTGGAAGCCAGGCTAGGGTGGCTTGCAGGGCTCTCCGGAAGAGAATTGAGCAGGCCTCGGGGAGGGCAAGGTTCCACAAGCACAGCTACTGTTGGGAGATGGAAAAGATGCCAACTGGTAAGTTGTCCTAACAGTTTTTCCCTGTCATGTTCCACTAACCACCATGTTCCACTAACCACCATGGGCCAGTGACTTGCACACTGCCACTGCTGAGCTCGGAAACTAAGATGCATGGTCTTGGTCACGTCCTGGTAAAGCAGCACTGAGTAGAAAGCCATTTATACCTCTGCTCCCTTCCTATGTCGTCCAATGTTAACTAAAGAGGACTGCAATGGGTAGAGGGTCGTGCCCACGGTGAGGTCAGTACTCAACTGACCAAGTAGACAGGGAAAGAACAGGCAGTCTATGAAGCAGCATGAGCAAAGGCTGGCAATAGGACCTAGGCCCCACTGGTTATCAGCACAAAGCTCAGCTTCTCTCTAGTTCTCCATCTGCTTAATCGGGACGAACACACCGCTCACCACCATGCAAAGTGCAAGACAGCAGGGAGCAATCACCAGGTGGCTGGAGCAACACAAGAACACCAAGAAAAGGCATGAGCTGTTCCTGTACCCAATAGGAGCCAGAAGCTAAGAGCATGGGCACACAGTGAGGAGGTCAAGAGCAGAGCTGGAAGGCAGCTATGCACAACACTGTGACTGTAGTGATGCTACTCCTGCAGTGTGTGTGACTTACCCTCGGGGCTTGTTTGCTCCCCATCCAGACAACACTGTGACTATAGTGAGGCTACTCCTGCAGCGTGTGTGACTTACCCTCAGGGCTTGTTTGCTCCCCATCCAGACTGGTGCTCCCACTCTCGGAGTAGTCCTCAGTACCCTTCACTTCTCCAAACAAGAACTCTGGAATCTCCTTCACCAGCTGCACTAATGCGGTGAGGTGTAGGCTCTGCTGAGGCTGCTCTCCTGTGGAGAGGTGTGTGAGCCCTGTGCTCAGTCACCTAGCTCCTCAAGGGACCCTCTCAGTCACAGACGGAACAGTTAAAGACATCAAATGGCTGAGAGAAGGGGGTGCTGGATTCAGGAGGGTTCTGTGCCCAGTAGCTCCCAGTAGCTCCCAGTAGCTCCTCGTCTCCTTTCTATCAAGGGTCTATCTGAAGGACCCTGTGGCCCCATCTGGTCTTCTACCTTCCCTCCCTTACCTGGGCCCTGTGTGCCACCTCTACTGTTTAAACTGTAGGCTGGCTCTAGGTAGTGGCGAATAGGGCCCAAGGCAGAGGTTCTCCCTGACATGACCTCAGGTTTTATTCTGAGCATTTCTTTATGGAATAGAGTACATGCAGTGAGTACTCAAGAGGACTCAAGAGGTCCTGACTGAGTTAGCTGAAGTCACATTGTCATTTGAGGGGCAGAACCTAGGAGCTCAAAACCACGACTAGGAGGAAGGAGGACCTACCCTGGGAACTATGTTTCAAAGCTGGTTTTTGTCCCTTTTCCTGGTGGCTCTCTCCTGCTGTGGCTCCTCCAGCCTCTGCAGGTGACAGGAAAGCAGAGAGAGGAAGCAGCTCAGAGGTCCCTGGGGAAAGAAGGAGCAGTTACACTGGGAACTGAGTAGCTTTTACCCTCCCACAGTCATGTGATGGCCCAGATGCCTGCTTATCGATGTATAGTTTTCCGTATATTTTTGTATGGTCATCAAATCAAAAGACCATATACCCCTAAACCCTTGTACCCAGACGCCCACTCTAGCTCACAGAAACAAGCAAAGTAACAGAGGAAAATGTGGCCCTGGGCAGCCTCAAGCTCTGAACACTCCCCTAAACTCCTTGATTCACAGATGTGGAAACCAAGGCTGGGAGGAGCCTAGGGTCCCAGACTCAAGACTGGCTACCCTCTTCTGTCCCTGCAACCCATACTCTGGAGGCCTTGGGACCTCACCCACAGACACCAACGTCTCGTAGTTTTCCCGCATCACGTCTCTGTAGAATTCCCGCTGCCCCTCCTGCAGGAGCCGCCACTCCTCTTCAGAGAACCGCACGGCCAAGTCCTTGAAGCTGATGGGCACCTGTGGGTACAGTCTCCGGGGGGGTTGGCTGCAACCATGCCAATAAGGCCCACCCAAACTGTCCCTTAGAACTCAGTGAGGGTCTCCTGGTAGACACTGGGAACAGGCAGTGCAGAAGTGGGTGGGACCTGGTCTAGGAGCAGCAGTTACTGGGACAGTGCTGGGGTTAGCTTGGTGCCCAGGAAGTTGTGTTGCCAGCAACTTTTTAGAAACAAGGTCACCACGGGTATAACATGGAAGAAGAAACTACATTCCTAAGTATGCAGGCAAGCCCTATATTCGCTGTCAGTTAATAAGTGAATGTCCAAGGACCTGGAACTCCAGCACTGTGGCATTGAAAGGGGGACATCAGCTAATAAAACCAGCTTGTTAGCAAGGTCTAGTATTCTTTATCCCAAATTCCTGGGGTCAGATGTGTTTTGAATATTTGTTTTTGAGTGTTTTCAATGTACATAATGAGTTATTTTAGAATCTTGTTCTTTTGTATATGCCTAGCTGATGGTAACTTTATAGTGTTCTTAGTATGCTGCATTTTGATTACAAACGTTTATAGAAGCTCAGCTGTGGACTTCTCCACACGGTGGCATCACAGTGCTCAAAAGCTTTGCCCTTCGGAGCATTTTTCATCTTAGATTTCTGAACTAGGGTTAATCAACCCACATAGCAAAGAAAAATCCCACTTAATGTTCTTCAGCAGGGATGACATAATTTATGTCAGAAATTAAACACCATCAAAAAGCAGAGGGAGAGGTAGCAACAAAAACCTCAGGAAGCCTCAAAGATCTAGAGACGCCTGACCCCTTTCCACCTGTCAGCCAGGTAGGTGGTGAGCCATGCACTCACGGGCCTGACCTGTGCCTAGGGCTCCTGATCGCAGCTCCAGTGGGTCCAGGTTCCTAGCTGATGGGCCGAACCCAACTCCACCCACCTCCACGTTTCCAGTCCTACCTGCCCTTCATGGCTTCAACTGGTACAGCCTTGGTCAATCCCACTGTGGAGAGCTGTGGCACCCACCACCAGGCTCACACAGCAGAAGCATGCAGGAGAGATTATGTCCACAAAGCCCTGCTAGGCTGCCGTCTAGCGCGTCCACCTCACCATGCTTCCTTCCCGCCCTCCCACTAGTGCCACTTAGCATCGAAAGCTTGTAGTGTAGTCCTTAGAGATCTGCTCAGAAGAAACCCAGAAGCCCAGGAGCTTCAGGAAACACTTCTTTACATCCTACTATGCTCACCTGCTTCCTGCGGCTTTGTAAGATGAAAGCAATAGCTCTCACTGTAAAAGCCATCAAAAAAAAAAAAAAAAACCAGCCATGAAAACTCAGACAAAGACCAACATCTGAGGCATGAGCTTCAATTATGGCAGAAATTAACCATGCAAATAATCCAGAATGTAAATTAAAGAAAGAATACATCTAGGTTAGAAATAAGCATGCTTTGCAGGAAGGAATTGTAAAGAAAATGGCGTCACTTCTAATAAAGCAGAGGGGCTCTCCTGCCTATTTCATGCATTTATGTCACTGATTTTAAAAACTATCTCTGCTGCAAACTGGCAGCCTTGTCATCCACTCCTCGCCATCTCTCTGCCTGCCACTCCTGACAGCTGACAGCTACCAATGAGCATCCACAGACTCATACACCCAGAGCCCTGACATTTTGAAGTAGTTAGGCTCCAGTCACACTTCTGGCCAGGGCCAGCATCTCCACTGACTGTTGACATCCAGAAGCCCAGAAGGGATCAGAGGCAGTGTCCTTTGCCTCTAGGCTCACTGTGCATTCCCAACCATCTCTATGGCCTGCTGGGCAACTCAGCAGACTCTTTCCCCAGGCTTAACCTGTGGCTCTGGCCCACTATGGCTGCTAGCCCTCAGGAACATCTCATACTCCACAAACCTCTAGCAGGGAGCCATTTTTCATTTCTTGTTGGCCTCCTAGCACATAAAATGTGGACAGTCTTAGGTTCTGAACTAAAGAGCCAACAGGGCAGGCATGGCACTGCTGCCATTCAAAATATCTAGCACCAAGTGGCCCCAGGCAGGCACCTGGGAATGTGCATCTCAAAAAGGTTTCTATCTAGAGGTTAACAGAGAGGCTTGTAATGAGAATTCTGGAATTTTGGTCTCTTTAAAAAAAAACCATAGAACTATTATAAGAATATATTTTTGTTTTACTCGCAGGTGTGGGGATGTGGGACTGCTCCGCAGCAGCTGACTGTGGTTTGCCACGCTTTACCAGAGGCATGCTTCTGCCAGCTGCAGATAGTTTCTGTGATTGTGTGACATTTGGAATTCTGGAAATTTTCAGAGGGTATATAAATGCTAGAGCCTCCACAGGTGGGGTTGGCTGCCCTCTACCCCTCCCCCTTCCATGGTATCCTAGGAGCCAATGCCTGGGAACCATGGGGGCTGGCAAGTGGGAAGAGGCTGCTGAGTG
>JADRCC010528415.1:0-13715 GCA_019843855.1 Hylomyscus alleni
ATAGTGCCTTCGGCCATCGATTGCTTCTATCCCCCTGTAATAAGCCCTGTCTCATCTGCATTTTTGAAAAAGAATTTTTTTGTTACTTTTAATTATGCATATATGTGTAGTATGTGCATATGAGTGCAGGTGCCAGCAGAGGCCTAGGCAGGAGATTCTCCTGGAGTTGGAGTTATACGTGGTCATTACTTGTCTGACGAAGGAACTGGGAACCAAGCTCTTGTGCTCTGCAAGAGCACTGCATGCTCTTAGCCACCAGGCCACTTCTCCAGCTCCTTCATCCGCATTCTGTTGGTAGACACAGCACAGGTCAGTTAGACTAGGGACTGTGTGTTCCCTTTCAAGTGTTTTCAGTTTTGTTGATAAAAGAGTTTTAAGAGTCCGAAGGTTGAGGGTGACCATTTTGTAAGTTTGAGAGAGAAGAAACAGGGCAGGCAAGTTGTAAATCTTGGCAGCTCCTGAGAGGAAGGTGCAGTTAAGAGGAAGAAAGTCTTGTCCTCTGGGTTAGGTCTGAAAAAGCAAGCAGGGGATGTCTGCAGACACAGGAGTAGAGAGAAAGGAGTCTATACAAAGTGCTTAGAGGGTCAGGGCAAGAATGCTTAGGGCTTTGGCCAGTATCTGGAGAGAGCTCGGAGGACAAGGAAAACGTTTGAGTTAGAACACAGGTGGCAGGCCTAGCAGTGAAGATCTGTGAGCAACTGTTCTGAGGGACGGACCCTGAGGTGAAACTCTTGTGTGCTATTTCATTAAGGGAATGTTATTCATTGCATCAATTTTACATGTTTTCAGGTATCAGCATACCTAGGCAGGGTGGTTTTGTGGCCGAGTCGCTGATGAGCTACCTGGATTATTAACTCTTTTGTTTGTTGAGACAGGACCTCACTATGCAGCCTTGGATGTCCTGGGACTATGTACTCCAGGCTGGCCTTAAACTTGAGATCCACCTGCCTCTACCTGCAGAGTGCTGGGACTAAAGGCGTGCATCACCACACCCTGTCTGGAGTAGCTCTTAAGGGAGGGGAAATTTTAGGATAGATTAGAACGTCGTGTTTCCGCTCAGGGTCAGAACTCAAATCTCATTCTTCTGAGGAGAGGAAATGGTTTTCCTTTAAGCCTCTTTACCTCCTCTTTCCTACTTTCATTTTAAAATCTTAAGAAAGGTGTTAACCGTGATGATTCCCTTTCTTGAGTGTTGCCTGGAAATGGGAGGCTGAGTGTGAGGGAGGGTCCAACATCAATGGCTTCCAAGACTGTTAATGTCTGTCTACTTACCAGCAACAAGTGCAAAATCAAGTGTAAAAATCAGACAACTGGCCGGGCGGTGGTGGCTGAGAGGCAGAGGCAGGTGGATTTCTGAGTTCAAGGCCAGCCTGGTCTACAGAGTGAGTTCCAGGACAGCCAATGCTATACAGAAAACCCCTGTCTTGAAAAACCAAAAAAATAAAAAAAAATCAGACAACTGTTAAATGTCAGACATAGAAAAGAGAAGAAAAAAACAAGCTCTGTGCTGGATTTTTATACAAGTCTTTATTTACAACTTGTTTAACAACTGTACACTTTTTGCAGCCTTGAAAACATTTTTTTGTACTTGAATGGGAAAATATAGTTTGACCAAATCTTAACTTTTTCATATACATATATTATATGCATATATAAACACTCATATATAACAAGTTGGCAGTCATAAAATCAAACCAAAAGGAAATGTAGGATTAAAAAAAAAAACTAACAAAAAAACCCTACCTTCTGATGGCTTCTCGCAAGTTTGTTTTCTGACTTTACTTACATTTTTAACTGAAGTCTCTAATAAGTCATTTTCCTCAACAAAGCGGTGGAAAAACTCGCCAGACTCAAGTCTGGCAAACTTGGTGAACAGGAAGGGAGTGCCTGACCACCATTACGTATAGTTCTGCTAGATCTGAGCTGAGCTGAGGAGTGCAGAGTCTGAGGTGCACATCGTTTCTGGATTACGATGAATGACAAGGACTAAATCCTCAAAACTATCAATTCAGTCAACCAGAGTGGGATCTCTTACATGACAAAAGAGGGAGGTTATAAATGGTTGGCAATCTAACAATGAGAGAACTGCAACAAACCTGGAAATTATTCTTCACAGTACAAATTATTATGAATTAGAGAATCCATACATGCCAAAATTAGGAATGATAATGATATTTTAGTACATCTGAATTGTAAGTAACTAAGTCTATGAAAAAAAATGAAGTAAATTGTTATGAAAGTTAAGTACCAGGTCACTGATTGGCATCTGTGTACAGTCATTTCCTACATTATAATTAAACGTTACTTACTTAGAGCATACTGAAATTATCCTTAACCAATGAGTCTTTGTGGACTACATGTTCAATTAGGCTCTCAAGAAAACAACAGAATGAGCTCACACATATCCCTTGTTCATCGGTACTTGAATGACAGTAATAACCTGGTGGCTTGTTTGGAATCTGACAATACTCTTCTGACTCTGCTGCCCGATCACGAATGTTTAGAAGAGCGAGCACTGTCCCTTCTGGGCAGGAAAGGCTTCCCCAAGCTCAGGTTGACTAACTCAAAAGACTTCCAGCCAAGGCCGAGTGGGAGAGCACACCTTTAACCCAGGACTCCGGAGGCAGAGGCAGAGGCAGAGGCAGAGGCAGAGGCAGAGGCAGAGGCAGAGGCAGAGGCAGGAGGATCTCAGTAAGTTCTGGGCCAGCTCAGGCTAAAAAGAGAGACCATCTCAAAATAAAAAAGTGATTACTAAAATATTCTAATATGCAAGGCCTTAGGTCGGATCTCCAATACTGCAAAACTCCAGAAAAACAAAAATAAAACAAAACCAACACAGTCAGACACATTTAAAAGAAGTCCCTTAGTTTGATTTAAAAAATTCAGCACAATCCTTTAAATTAAGTACTTTAGTATATTGAAGGAAACTCAGTTCATATTTCCAATGTTTTCATCAGTTAATCATATTTTGTAATAGCAAATGTTCATTCAGAAAAAGTTGACTGACTCATCATTTAAGTAAGTAAGAGCTGGGGACCAAATAACCCAACTATTTTGGCCCTAACTGTACTTTTGAAGTAGAAGACAGCCAAACATGAATTTAAACTTTATAGGGCAGAATCAGTGACTTTCATAAGATAATAGATTTAAATAATATAGGGCTATGATGCTTACTAATTATTTGAGAATAAGTTAAGTATTTATTATGAGTTTCTCCTGGATAACAACTAATATAATCAATTTAAAAAATATGAAAGGGAGAAATAACCGAAAATATCACAAAATGATTTATAAAATGATTTAATTATATCAATTAATAAAGCATTGGTAATTTGTGTTGGGAAGAGTATACTAAAAAACACACAATATGGGGCTTTGATATTTTTTCCAAAGCCAAATACTGGTATAAACCTTTTCTAAGATACTTCCCACCTGCTCACCCCTTCAGCCAGTGCCAGCTCGTTGACCTGTACTTTCTTTCCTTTTCTGGCACAGTTTTCCACACTGAAGGAATGGCCTACGTCCACACTGCCCACTTCACACGCCTGAGCACTGAACAACTGAGATATGGCCTCGCCTTGTGGAAACCCTCTTATCCCAGCCTTTCAAGGGCTGGAATTACAGGCATAAGCTACCTCTGAATTAAAACTGCCACACATGGCAGGAGGCATTGACTTGGCCTATAACCCACTCTAAGTCGGTCAACCAGAGCTAGAAGTTAGGACACTTAGAATCGTATTCATTGAACATTGATCGAGACTGTGTCTAAAACACTGTATATGGATCTGAACTCCTGCAATTTTTCAGATTTGAGACAGGCTGGATTTGTATTTTCTGTTGCCTCATCTGACTTCAAACTCGTGATCCTGGTGCCTGAGCCTGCTGTTGGGATTATGGGTGTGTGCCACCATCCTGGCTTCCTAAGTTTTAACTCTGGAAAGAACAAGGTCCCCGGTTCCTTAAAGATGGATGCTGATGTCTCTGTTTCAATGTTGCTTTCTTCTATGTGATTGACTTATAAGTAAACTTCATCTGTGTGTGTGAGTGTGTGTGAGAGAGAGAGATAGAGGGAGAGAGAGGGAGGGAGAGAGAGAGGGAGGGAGGGAGAGAGAGAACTCGAGCATCCCCCAGCTGCCAGACTTGATTGACTGACTCTGGACTGGAGCCAGATAGAGTCTTGTGCAATTTAGCCGCATATTCTGTTACTGGAGCTAGGTTCCTTGGCCCAAAACACACAAACTTTTTACACTATTAAAACATGTGTATCTTTCTAAAACAAAGCAAAACCAAAAGTGTTTTTATGAGCCAGCCAGCTTCCCCATTCTCTGACAGTAACCATGAGTTAGTTAATGCTCCTTACACGAGCTCCTGTGCATGCGTGTGGGCTCTGAGATGACTGCTTCTTTCATGCTGCAAATGGGAAAATTCTGGGTCTAAAAAACTCACTACCAGTACAGGATGAAACCTTTGCAAGATAAATTTAAGAAAAAAAAGCCAAGGGTAAGAAACAAAAACAGAAATAAATCACAGTCTAGCTACTCTCTCTGAAACACCTGGCATCCATCCTACTGCTTTCCTTCCCAAATCACCTTTCCTCCATTTTCGGATGATCTGATTGCTCAATTACTGGAAAGTCTGGTTTCCTTCTCTTTGGGATTTGCAATAGCGGGGGAAAACAAGTAGGGACAGCCTAGGCGTTTTTATTTTAGGAGACAAACCTCAAGAGTAAGAAGAATCTCATTAAACAGAAAAATGTTTAGTGTTTTTTTCTTCTTTCCACGAGAACAGTTTCAAATGTGTTTTTCCTTGGTGTGCTGGGCATGAAGCTCAGTGGTAGAGTACTTGCCCTGGAGTGCATGAGGCCCTAGGCCCAAGTCCAGCACAAAACCCAAAAGCCGGCTTCGCAGCCTTGTTACAGACTTCGTAGTATGACCGACAGCAAGCCCAGTTATAAGCATATTTCCAGACTCATGACACTGAGGTGGCAACAGGAAACAGCAAGTAAAGCAGAGGAGGGAAGGAAGCAGTGCCCAGCATGAGTGAAGCGCTGGCCACTGGAGAGGAGGATAACCAACCTATACAGGGGAGTGAGGGGGGTAGACAGCACTAAGACGACAGACAACAGGAGGACATACAGTGACCCCTGCGGAGGTTTCCAAGCACATGAAGAACATGGGTTCTTTGCAGTCTGCACTCTCAGTGAGTCGGATGAGACATCTTGTGGGTGTGTGCAGTGCCCTCTGCGTGCCTGGGGAGTTGTCTTTTACCCACTCGCTTGTTCTTCTCGCGGTATTTAATTCTTTTACATTTGAAATGGATATGATTTGGGCTTTAATAATTCCCACTTTATTGGAGAGGAATTTTCAGATAATGGGCACCTCCAATTTCAGACATAAACACCTGCTTGTGAGCCTGTGGTAATGGAATGAATCAAATACATAAAGGCTTCCTTTGGAAAGTCCACTTTTGTCTTCATTTACAGATACTTTGTGGGGGTACAACGTTATTATTAGGGGGAGATAATATTAAAACAACAGTTTGTAAACTATAAAAAGTGTGATATAGATACCTGTTGGCAAGTTGGAGAGAATTTCAGCCATCAAAAATTTCCTCTCACCTTATCAATCAAAGTTTCTTTGACATCCTAAATTCCTCAACTGTTCGACTAAGTAGTAACTGCTTAATAGTTAGAAAAGAAACGTTTTTCCTCCCACTAACATATAGATTATATGCTTAGTTAATTCCTAAACACAATTAGAAATTAGTTTTGGTCTTTTATCTTTTATCAGATAAATGTGTAATAACAACAGAATATTTTGTTGACTAAAATTTAAGGGACATCTACTGTTTGAGTACTTCTCTTGGTCTAAATATTTGTTAATTAGGCTACTTTTTATCCCAATATCCACTATACTCTCTAAAATGGATTTATCTTTAATAGCCATCTATTACTTTCTTTTATTTCTATTCTCACATACTACATTCAGAATTAACTTTACAGGACATTACTAAATCTGTAAGAAAACAGAAAAATACTGAAATGAGACATGTAAAGCAATCTTGGTACGTCTAGTTCTAAGTATACATATATACATATATATGTATATATATATACACACACATATTATATATACATATATATGCAATTTTATATAACATAAATATATATAACTAGTATATATTTATGGAGCCCTACATAATTTCAAAATTTCATATATAATCCATAATTAGGTTCAGGCCTCTTATTCTTCAAACCAATGTCCCTCTATTTAGTGTAACTGAAGAATCCACAATATTCATATTTAAAAATCATTAAATATAAAATGTATGGCTTCCTATTCATAATAATATAAATTGGGACCAATGAAAAGGTGTTTGAAAACAATCAGTACACATATCCCATGACATGATTAATGACTTACAGGCAAGAAATGCTATTATATTTGTGTTGTCTTTTATTTTATACAAATGACACTAACCACAAGACTGACGATGTGAAGTGATCGAGAGGATTAGAAATTGGCTGTGTTATTAGCAAGCAAGTTAGTGACTGGCAAATTATCTTATAGGCTTTCTAGAGCTGTAGAGTATGGTGGCGCATGCCTTTAATCCCAGCACTTGGGAGGCAGAGGTAGGAGGATTTCTGAGTTTGAGGCCAGCCTGGTCTACAGAGTGAGTACCAGGTCAGCCAGGGCTACACAGAGAAACCCTGTCTCAAAAAAAAAAAAAAATTTAAAACATTATTGTGTTAAAATTGGACAAACATTCAATGAAAAACATCAATCACTTAAATACTGACTATAAAAATGTAAAATATTGTGTTAGATGCATTGAATGCATTGAGAATAACCTTCCTCTTGTCAAAAAAAAAATAGGATGTTCAAATCAGTTTAAGAGAGTAAGTTCTGAACTTTTCTAAATGTAATAGAATTGGGTTGAAAAGGACCAAACAAACAAACAAAAAACCAAACCAAACCAGCTAACCAAACAAACAAACAAAAAGGGTTGAGCCACTTTTAATTGTGACAGGAATGTAGTTAACGAGGGTACTTTCATTAGATTTGTTTTTTTCTTTTTTAAATAAAGTCCTTTAAGTCATGAAAAGGAAAAGAAAACATGATTAAATAATTGTTATAGATTCAGATATCCTACTTCATTCATTCATTTATTCATTCATTCATCTATTCATTCATTCATCAGTTTGTTCATCAATACTAGGGGACTGGATGTAGGGTCTTGAGTATTCTAGAAAACAGTCCTTACTTCGAGTTCTATTTTGTTGGTACACTCTTTTTTGTTGTTATTTTATTTTGTTGAGACAGGGTCTCCCTGTGTAGACCAGGCTGGTCTTGAACTCAGAGAGATCTCCTGCCTCTGTGTCCTAAGTGCTGAAATAAGATCTCCTTGCGTAGCCCAGGCTAGCTTCCAACTTGCATTTTTCCAGCCTCAGGCTCCCAAGTTCTGGGATGACCCTAGATATCTCAAAGGTGTCACTATTTAACACAAAGCTGAATCGGGTTGATGTGTATCTATAGAGGAAAAAAAATTTCTTCATTATATGAGGATAAAAATTCCAAATAGTTGGAACTGGAAAGATGGCTTAGCTGGCTGCTCTTGCAAGAGGACACAAGTTCCACATAGGGCAGCTATGTGATTTCACCTTAGCAAAAAAGATGGCAAATATTTCCCTCTCACTGTGTGGTCAAATTATGTTTTTAAGTCAAGTGGATACAGACTAGCTTGATTTATATGAGGTATGGATTGTAGATGTTCAGGCCAAGTGCCACATTTCCAAATTGGGCATAATTACAACATTCATGAACTACAAGATCTGAAAAAAAGAAAGATTAAATGTGGAGAGTAAAGAAGATATTTTAAGATTTGTTTTGATTAAATAATATGCTGAAATAAGATTTTTAAGGCTTAACATATAGTTATTGTTAGAACAATAGATCAGTGCTTATGTGAAAGGAAGAGATTCTACAAAAGAATTTTACACACACACTCTCTCTCTCTCTCTCTCTCACACACACACACACATACACACACACTTTTTTTTTTGAAGACAGACTCTCATATAGTCAAACTGACTCCAAACTCTCTATAGGCACATGCACCCAGTTTCCATGATGCTAGGGGTCAGATCTATCACTTCATGTGTATTAGGCAAGTATTTCTATTGCAAGTGAGCTGCATCCTAGCCCTCGCAAAAACTGCACCTTTACTTAACACGATTAACTGAAACTGCTGTTGAAAAGGTGAAGAACGTTTTTCAGAGGGCATCTGACTTTTCACCTCACTTGTCTCAGATGTAATCCCTCACTTGCATGTACATGTACAGCATGGATCTCTAACAACTAGTGAAATCAGGACTGGTGGTTCTAACTGACAAGCTAGCTTGACTTTGTGCAGTGGAGCTCTAATTACATTAACCAAACAACTTCATGAAAATTGGACAATGTTATCCTCATTATAATTTAATCATTGTATTAAGCTGATTTTTACCAAGATAACAGAAATAATTCAATCTTGATTAAGCTTGGAATATGGATCACTTATTTAGGGACTCAAAACTCATTTTTATTACTGTTAAGTAATTAGACAAAAGAAAATCATGATCCAGTTTAAACTTTCTTTTTATAGATTTGTTTTATAAGAATGAATGTTTTGCCTGGCTGCATGTAGGTATGCCACATGTGTGCCTGGTGCCTGTGGAGGCAGAAGACAGCGTCAGATTCCCTGGAACTGGAGCTATAGACGTTGGTTATGAGCTTCCATGTCAGGAACTGCACCCGGGCTCCTTGGAAGTACAATAAATGCTCTTAAATGCTGAGCCAACTCTCCAGGCACAGTTTTTAAAAAAACATTTTAAAATATGTACAAGTGTATTAGTTATTTTCACTTCAGACACAAGAAGTGATTTACATTTACTGGATTGTTTTCTTACTAATCTTAAATATATACTGTAGAACATAAATGGCAATATTTTTAGTAGTTTGCTTTACATTTTTTTTTTCTTTTTTTCTTTTTTGGGGGAACCCTGCATAGAAGGCACAGAAAACAAGCTTGTTACAAGAACTTAGATGCTGGTAACAGCTCCTCCCTGTCTGACACAGTGAATGTTCTGATCCCTTGCTAATGCTGGGATCAAGATCCATGGGACAGGCACAGAAGGCTTCAGGAAGGTAAAGAGGCCTGTGAAGGAAGGTGCAGTCCAGCACTGCTGACCTCTTTGCCACCGTTAGAGAGACCACACATCCCCAGAGCACCGCCAACTTCCCTGCTCTCTACCAGAGAAACTGTAGTCCCCTAAATGCTGACCACTAAGCTACACGGTGGGAAAAGTGCCACTGCTATAGGGAAGTTTTATTCCTGGCTTTATGACGCCTAAAGTATATTCAGATGCTGTTTCTTATGAAAGCATGTTTTATTTGATTTTGAAATATCATGAGCGATATTTCTCCCATTCACTGAGGGAAATCCACCAAACATTAAAGTCAGAGCAAACAACAGTGAAGGCTACAAACACTGAAATTAGCACAAAACAGCTGCTGAAAAAAAAAAAAAAAAGCAGAAGCTAAACTTCCTCTGTAAGCTCGAGGCATTTCCAAAACATCTACATGAAGTGTCTGGGTAGGTGGGTATGTTCATGGCGAGGGCAGGTACATAGAAAATAAAGATCAAAACAGTGAGGTGATTTTACCTCCTATGTAAAATCTAGTTGAAGAGGGGCTCCTAGAGTCTCCTGCATTCACATTCACTTTATTCTAGAGGTGTAATTCCTCAACAACCAATAATCTTGTTAAGAGTAGAAATCATAGACTAACTTGATTTAAAAATGGTTGAATCTCAGATATTCTGTGAACTAAAGGTGGAGTGAGAAATATTTAAAACCTTTTAAAACATACTGATTTGTGGGTGCACCTACATCTGTGAGTGTGGAGGCCAGAGGACAACTCTTGGGAGCTGGCCGCTCCCTCATCACCTGGGCCCCAGGAATTGAGCTTGGTCATCAGGCTTGGCATCAAGTGCTACTCTTCCAGCTGAGCCATGCTGGCCCCAATTTTTATTCTTTTATTTTCAAACTTGATCTATTGTGTGGACATGGTGGCACATACCATAATCTCAGCCTTTTGGGAGGCAGAGGCAGGAGGATGGTCTTGAGTCAAAGAATTTGAGGCAGGCGTGGGTAATATAGCTAGATTGTCTTGAAACAAAGAAAAGTATCTGAAAACCCACAGTGCACTGTCCTCACGCAGCGCTCTCCACCATCCCCTGGGCTTGCTGCTTTGGTCTGCCCAGGCAGACGCCTCACAGTGTGCTTGCTTGAACATTTGCTGTGAGGGTTATTTTTTTGTAAAGAAATGCTTAATGATGAATAACGTCCTCTCAAGGAAAAAAAATCCTAAGAGCTTAGTATGTTGGTTCGTGCTTATAATCCAAGAGGATCATGTGTTCATGGCAGCCTGGGTTACATAAAGACTCTGTCTACAAAAATAAGACAAAACATGTAGAATGAATTTCTAGGTCAATTTTCTTACAAAAGAGGAGGGAGTTAAAATGAAACACTTGAATATGGTTTCTGAAAATTCTTCACCACATTAAAGTTGAGTTAAAGCTATTTGTCTTTTATAGAGAACAGCAGGTCCATAAATATCATCCTCCACTTAGATGATTTATGTAAAATTAAACTAAAGAACCCTCTGACCTAATTTCAGATTTTTTTTGTTTCAAAAAAATATAGTATGGAACAAGAAAAAGGCTGGAGGAAACCTTCAATATAATTTGGGATCGAATTCATGAACCAATATATGAAAAGACAAAGGTAGATTACTTTCAAATAAATGATAGTTTAAAATTATGTAATTCCTTATACAGACAAAGTACTGCTTGATAGACATTCATCTACGTAAATAAGTGTGGCATACAATGAAAGCACTTTGAACAGTGAAATACCAAGAACTCTCTCCTGTTACCAATTCTTGGACTTGTGGTAGAGTTAAGAAGAACTATAAAGAGCTCTGCCATAGCATTACACACAGTCACGTACTGATGTTAATGAATTGCATTAAGATGTTAGCTATCAAGATTAATTAAGAAAAGGAAAGGCTCACAGAATATATGAAACATATGAGGCACAGTCAAAGAACTGCCCCAAAGATAAGGCTACCTATATGAGAATAAATCTTTTACTTGTGGAGAGCAGTTAAAAGTGCATGGCTAGAGTCTGACTCTTAGTTACTAAGGTATTCCAAAGGAAGGAAAAAAAATCCTGCCAAGTTCTCATCCTCTGTAATTTCTACCCAAATATCTTCACCAGTTTCACTTCTGCCAGCAAACAATACAGCAGGAAATAATGAAATTTCACATAAGAACTCCAAACCTTAGAATAAGTTTAATTCTCCCCTCTGAGTATCCTGCCAGGTGCCACAGGTCTGACTAGCACCTCTGCCAATGTATTTGTCTTTGCAAAAAGTGCATTTGACATCACTTTGTATAGTACAGTAAATATTTAAGTTATCTGAAGTGCATTTGGAAAACAATCAAAAACACAGATTAATACACCATAGAAAGATTAATTCCCTTTAAACAAAGACATTCTTATAAAGTATGGTAACACAGTAGGCACGATAAAGAATATAAATTGTGTATCAATTATTGGCAGAAAATCCAATTCTTTACAAAGCCCACACAAATGGGAAGAAGACATTTTCATATAAAGAAAAAGTATTACACTATTATACAACGCTTTTAATTGTACATTTACAAATTTTTGGCACATTAAAAGGAACTGAAAAGACCATAAAGTAAAGGACAAAGTAACTAAAAGATACAAGAAAGAGAAAAATCCTCATGTGAGAAACACTAAATATTAACACAGGAGAGAAATAAAACAAGCTGGCTGAATTTCCTGAAATGTTGTTCTATGTAACAGAAGTATGCTTTTTAAAAATTCCTAGAGGAAGCCCTTTCTACCTTGCTGTGGCTGGCTGGACATGGCCCGGGTAGGATCTTCTTGTGCTGGTTGCTTGTCTTTGCCTAGCCAGAAATGACTGCCCTGAACCTGTGCTAGCTAGTCTGTCTTCTGCCGCCTTTTTATGTAGAGTCATTCCCTGAAACATTAGAAGAAAAACAAAATAGTGATTGGTGAAAACATGGAATATTCTACAAAAATAACTGTTATCATGCAGAGTTTTTTACTATAATGAAGAGCAAAGCATAATTTATTAGGAAAATTAATTCCACTTATGGCTTCAAATTTATGAAATCCTTTTCATTCTAATAATTAAGTATAAATCTTCCTTTGGAAAAATTAAGACTTAATTTTGTGAATTTACAACAATCAAAACAACAGACAATGGAGAACGATTTTTAGAATATATCATCTATACATTCCTTTCAAATCAAATGATGATTTTCCAAGAAAAGTGCAATTGATTAGCAGTAGCTGATTCAAACTGTGGAAATCATAGGACTCATCAGAAAGGAAAACCACAAATGCACTTGTTTCTTCCAAAGGAAAGCCGTACTAGGTACCATACATACCACAATGCCGTTTCTCTTCACTTCAGGGCAGACTGGTATTCTCAAACAAACTAAGACAAGTTTCTGACAACCCATAACACAGGGCCCTTGAAAGCAGAAAGATTATCTACTGTCTTTGAAGAGGGGCAAAGTCTCTGGGCTACAGTTGATGGGAGGGAGACCTGGAGGGCACTGTTGGGATTTGCAAACATAGTGGGTGACAATGGGCATCGCCTTACTAAAGTCAGAAGATTACGGAGACTGGGGCCAAGACGGTGTGGGATTCTCTAAACAAGACAATGAACTAACCTAGCAAGAGAAACTAAGACTGCTGCTCAGTCCCACCAATAACTTGATGCAGGTAAGCTGATGCAGAGAAGTGAAGGCTAACAATGAAGAAGCAGTGCATGGAAAACTGGGGACTAGAAAAATCCATCTTCCATTACTAATTAGTTTCTAGAAAAACACCAGCCATAGCTTTGCATTCTAAATATAACTTTAGTCTTTCATATGCACCTAAGAACACAACACATTTTCCTCAACAGGAAATTATAGAATGTGCTTTTTCCCTGTGTTTGTTTTGTTTTCTTTGAGGCAGAGGATTACTATTGAGCCCAGCTAGCCTGAGACAGACTAGGTGGCCCCGGCAGCCCTGATCCGGCATTACTGTCTGTGCTGCCATGCCTGGTCTGATGAGCGCTTCCCTTGCACTAGGTTCTCAGCACTGAATTCAGGCCAGGGGTGGGTAGCAAGCATACTACCTACCGAGTCATCAACCCCTGGAATATATTTTTTAATTCAACTTTAACTTAACAAATACATTTGAAGGTTTGAATAAAACTGGCTGAAATCTACTGAAATCATTTTTACTACCTATAATGAAATTACATTTCAATTAAAAAAATTCTAATTTTTCAAGCAAATGACTGATGGGGAACCTGGGCTTTTGTGCTCTAGGGCTCCAGCACTGAGTTACACTTTTTACATGCTTTTAAGATGCCAGTAGCCAACACAAAGCTATTTGTTAAGAAATTTAATACCAGGCTGGGTGGTGTTGGCGCACGCCTTTAATCCCAGCACTTGGGAGGCAGAGGCAGGCGGATTTCTGAGTTCGAGGCCAGCCTGGTCTACAGAGTGAGTTCCAGGACAGCCAGGGATATACAGAGAAACCCTGTCTCGAAAAACCAAAA
>JADRCC010528433.1:0-13041 GCA_019843855.1 Hylomyscus alleni
CATTAGAAAAGGTGTCCTAATCTGACTTTGAAAATCAAAAGTGCTCCAACTTAATGGAAACACATTAATCATGAACTTATGTATAGGGGATGGAAAATAAGACTCAAGAAAACTGATGGATCACTAGAAGACACTAAACCTATTCTTTAATGTGTGTTCTCCCGGTCCTCATAAGGGCTCTCTGCATCTGTCTCCATAGGAGTTCATTGGTTATTTGTGCACTAACATTCTCCCGGTACCTTTAACATTCTTGTAGCATGAGATACTGACCATATAGCAGCAGAGATGTACTTCCTGATAAAGATTACAGCCAACACATGTCCACAAAAGGCCATTCAGAGGCTGATAAGCAGATTTCCATAGCAACTTGAATTTCCTTGGATGATGTAGGAAATCAAGGCTTACTGTATTATAATGGATGGTACTCAAGAGTGTATACCAATTTTAAAGAAAGGTTTTATGTCTGTCTGTCTTCTGTGCCTTAGTTGCTAACAGCTAAGTGCTCTTCTGGATGACTTCATGGTATGAACAACCTTGAGTCTATAGAGTACTGGGTCTATAGAGTCTATACTGAATTTAAAACAAAATTGTTATTTCCATTGAAAACAAAATATGCTCACAGTTTGCCTAGGAAAAGAAGTCTTAACGTTCACTGCATGTTACCTAATTGAGTAACCACCATTCTTCCTAAGCAAGACATCAAATCCTTTTTATTTTTTTCAGGACAATAACAGAAATATGAGGTGGTTGGGAAGGAGAGATTGGACCTATCAGGGTATCTGTGGTCAAAACACAAAATCTATGCTAGAGAAAGGAAAACACATGCAAGTTAAGTAGTGATTCTGTGAAGTACAAGTTTTAGACCATTTCTACTTAATGAATAAAATGTTTAAAAAATTAATTACTCAAAAACAGAGCAGTAATGATTCAGTATATTCATGCCAATAAACCAAACAATTTTTTTAATTCTGACATTTTGTAAGTTATAACTCTCTTATCAAGACTTGTTTTGTTTTTATTTTCTTTGATGTATCTTTGCTGTCTTACAGGAAAATGAAAAACCAAAATTCTGTGAGGGTAGGAATGTTTTGAAATTAATTTTATCAATACAGTCTGTTCTTTTTATTATATAATATAAGAACAATTAAGTGATTTTTAAAAAGAAACTTATACTCTATTGCAGATAACAATTTTAGGTTATTGCCTTTCTTTAAAAAAAATTGAGGGACTTAATAAGGGAACACATTTTATTACATTTGTTATTGGTGCTATAAAACACAATTTTAACAGCCAGGAAATTCTGTGCAATTGATCATATGTTACAAATGCATTAATTTGAGTTACTATATTTTTCATATGTAATTTGAAATTATGTATAGACATAAAACTGTCTTATTGCAAGGTATAAATCTATGTATTACTATTTCATTATATTAAATTAAAATCATGTCTATAAGCAATTTTTCCTAAAGTCCCTGAATATCTGATAATAGTTTCTCTGCAAACACTTTTATAGATTGAGTGGACCACACACCATTATTTTCAGTGATTTCTTTCATCATTCCATATTTTTCACTGCTTTGGACCTATAGTTTCTTGAAATAATCATTGAACTAAAATAATGTCATGCAGAAAAATTAAAATTAGTAAAAAAAAGTAAAAGACTTTTCTGAGAATGGGATAATCAAACAGGAGGCAACAGTTTACCAGTCTTCTTTGAAGATAGTTTGTTTTCTGAAAGGTGTGCTGCATCTGGTACATCTCCATCACTCCTCTGTAGGCAGTAATGGCAAAGGAATGTGTCCTCAGTGAATCTGGGTTCCTTTGGCTCAGCTAACTGACCTGGGAAATAAAAGAGGAAACACTCTGTTTTTTAAGGTCAGAGCATACACTTCAAAGTACTTACCTATTTAATAGTAATTTATTGACCAATTTGTGTGAAAAAAGAAATACATTCACAAACTGTCCCACATCTCACTATACAGAGATCTCATGTATATTTAGTTTGTGCCTAGTATTCATAGTCTACCTGTCACCTATCTCTCTCTCTCTCTCTCTCTCTCTCTCTCTCTCTCTCTCTCTCTCTCTCTCTCTCTATCTATCTATCTATCATTCTATCTATCCATATTTATCTATAATATCACCCATCTATCTATGCATATTTATCTATAATATCTGTCTACCATCATCATCATCATCATCATCTCTTTGTGTGTGCATATTGCATAATCTCGGTTAACTACACTGTTTAGGGCGTGAACATTTGAATAATTTATAATTCTATCATGAGCATACTTTCCAAAAGCATATTTAAGCTAACATTGCACGAGTATGCGGTCCTTGCCTATGCAACTCCATGCCTGATTACTTTAAACTCCTGTTTTCTGTCTCTGTCTGCCTAAAAGTTTCTGAGAGTTAAATCGGTATGAGTGGAATTTCTTTGGCTTCCAAGTAGTAACTGAAAAATGATTCATATTTCACAGCTCCTTTCTCCTATGATGATACAGTCTCCTGCTCAGGTTCACAACCTTGGAGGTCATCTTTCATCCTGAACACCCTTTGATTATAAATTTACATCACACAAATCTCCTTCTATCATCTCCAGAACATAGCAAGGCTGTGACCAAAGCTGTCTCAGGAAGATGCCAATTCAATAATTCATGCTGTTATTATATCTCTGCTGGTCATCGTAGTAACTCATCTTGGTTTGCACGAGCATTGCTCAACCCTGTATTTCAATAGTGCTGAAGAAGTCACACATCTATCCCCAGCACTGTGGATCTAACATATCTGATCTATTTGTCTAATACAATTGAATTATGCATCTAAGTGACTCCCTATCATTAATTATTCACACAGCTTTTAACACTGCAACACCTAAATTCTTCTGCACAAGAGAGTTCTAAGTCATATTTGGGTTTTAACCAAAGAAATGTTTCATGAAGCTGAATATTGACCCGACATCTGTGAAAATATTCACCTGTACAGTTGTGCAGAAGCTAGGAATATATAGAACAATAAATGTCAGATATGGATTTGTAAGAGAATGAGGCTGAGTGGTAAAAATTGTCATTTAAAATTTTGAAACCTTTATTTTATGATGAGATTATAAGAACATAATATGATGAGATTATAAGAAAAAGAGGTCCAGTTTTTATATTTTATTATTCAAGAGCTATTAATTAGGTACCTAGTATTCTCAGGCCTCTTCTAATATCTGAAGATCTAACAGTTACCAAACCAGACAAAATCCATACAGCATGGATGGGCAGGAATGAATGAAGCCACAATAAGGATATGCTGGTTCTGCCTCCAGAGGAAGGTGAGTTTTAGGCCTTCCTTGCCTGGAAAGCTCACTTTCACTCTCTAATTTGCATAAAAGAATCATCTATTTTTGTCTTAGCCTGAACCTTCTACTTAGCTGGATCAAAGTGGGATTCAGGCAAAGATTTCTCTAGCTATGGAAGCTAAATGTGAAGTTTTGTGACACACTCAAGTCTATCAGATTTTTCAAAGGGTCAAGAGATGAGAAAGAAAAGTTAGGACATATTTAAAATTCAGTTTTATTCAATACTAAATTTGAAGTGCTACAGAGCATTGAGAAAGAAAATAGCACAGAGGAAGAAGATGAGTCATAAGATACATTTCCTTGGCTTAAATTTTGTGGGGAACCTGCAGAAGAAAACTTAGCATTTTTCATTATAATGCTTTCAAAAATTTCAATGAATATAGCAAGTGTAGATGAAAAATGAAGCACTTTATTTTATTAGAAAGTATTCAAGAAGTATGATAGAATATTAAAATAGGTAAAGTAGATTCAAGAGAAACAATTATCACCGAGGATGGAATTTTCTAAAATGGGAAAGAGCTGAGCTTGTAAGCACGAGTTTGACAAGGAGAAATCTAAGTGAAAGAAAAATGATGATAGGAGTAGCACAGCATTAATGGAATACCAGAGAGTTTACAAGGCTTGCATTGTCATCAATGAAGATGAAGTTGCATGATACATTTTGATGGCAATACAAAGGGAGAGAGTTTTGAGGGAGATACAACTAAAAGGAAATAGGAGAAATAGGAGAATTAAAAAAAATGATTATATATGGATTGCTTCTGGTGGGCAAATACCTAAGTGTTCATAAATGAACTACATGTTCTATCGTCTTTCCTCTCTTTCATTTGTGTAGTCTTATCTCAGGCTGGCTCCAAATTCATTATATAGGGATGATGGCCTTGAGGTCCTGATTCTTCTGTCCTCAACTAACTGCTCGGATTGTAGTCTTCTTAAAATACTTCAGGGTTAGATCTCTCCTCGTAAACACAATTCCTTCTTAGTTGCCTTCTCTAGCCAACATACTGTGAATGATATATAGAGACGACTCTTCCTTCATTGGGTTATTTCACATGGGAAAACAACAGCATGATTCTTTGATTTCTCTACATTCTGTAGGGTGCCTGGATATGCAGATTCTTCATCCTTGAAGAGGCCAAGAGTAATTCTCAGGAAGGTAAAAGTTATCTGTGCAACATGCAATGTCTCATGGAGGAAAGATTATCTGTGGCACGTGTAATAGGAAATTCTGGGCAATGTCAATGATCTGAAAGTGGTCTCTTATTGAATACAGGCAGGAGTTAAGAACCCTTAGTGAAAAAGTCCCAAGAAAACATGATAATGGCCAACAGTATAAAGGAGATCATGTAGATTTCTTTTGTGATGAGCCTCAAATGAAAGTGGACCAACATAATAAATACCTTGTCTGTGTTCTTCATAACCTCCATATATAGAATCTGCTTGAGTTGTGTGAGGTGCCCTGACTTCCAAACACTTAAAAATGCTTGTTAGTTTTGGTTGTTTACTTTTCCAGTATGTTATGCATCAATAGACAACTACTGCAATTCCTGAAAAAAAGTTAATTTTGATCAATTTATTAGTCACAAAAAAGAGATGCTATATACTACTTCAAAAAATAGAGTGTGGTATCTTTTTATATTAATAAAATTATGAAAGTGTTGCTTCATTTTAAAGGTCATAAAAATCATCTCATATATTTGCAAACATTGTTCATATTAAAAGAATCATAGTAAGAATAAGTGATTATTTATATTCATCTTAATTTATTATAATGAATTTAAAGAGCTCCCCTAAAGTAAAAAAAATATTCTTAAGAGACTGATGTTGAAATGTCACTGTAACTCTCACATTCCCACTATGGTTGTTCAGTTAGAAAAGGGTCGTGTTCTGGTGGAGATGGTCAGAAACGTTTGCCCAGAACAACATGTAAGGAAAGATGAATGAGTAAATTTCACCATCATGATGGTAAAGATTTCCAAAACATAGCAGACAATGTTCCACAATGCCAACTGCCGTGGAACACTGTTCTCAGAAAGGTGAGAGTCAAGTCTTTGCAACAGACATCAGCAAAAAGTTATCAAATAAATGAATATGTTGACCTAGACATAGTTACCTATTAGTTTACATGGTGGGCACATTTCATGTCAAGAAATATATCATAAAACGTCTGAATCAACTGTTGTGGGGCAGAACAATTTAGGGGTTTACCCATAAATATAAATGAAATACAATACAATCTACAAAAAAAAAAATGGTTCACCTTAATAAGACAACCTTGTAAGTCGAGGAAGGAAATAAGTTTTTAAACTTGAAAGAAATTTAGATGAAGGTTTGTAATACATCACCATGCCATCTTGTGTATACTGTTAAAGAAAACTCAGTTAGCCAAGAAGTTCATTACAAAGTGTGCTATATAACCATTGGTTATTTGAAAATTTCTCACGGCTGTATTATCCTTTCACTGAATATCCATTATCCTAGCTTCTCGTTCTCATAGATTTTGCTAGATGCTTTATCACATTGCAGTTTATACTACTTAAGGAAGCCATGATGATATATTACCATCGGCTAAAGTGTACAACGTTCTTAGATTTATTTTGACACCTAAAGCAACTTTTCATTAGGCTGGTAACAAGCCATTTAGATGGCAGGGTCTTCCAACAAGACACCATTAGGATGTCAAAAATGTGCTGACATAAATATGTACTTTTTCAACAATGTGTTAAAACAGAGTTTGGAGGCTCTTAATTTTCTCAGGTAGCAGAGGAATGACATCTATATGCAAATGGCAGAATAATAGTGCCCATTTTTCTTTAATAGAAAATGTCCCATTATACAGGCTTAAGAGTTCCACCCTCACTGACTGACTGTTTATGAAATTACAGAGGGCACTGGAGCATTGTTTGAGCAAAATCAAGTATCTCTAACAGCTGCTGTACTGGGCTACAAACATTGAGAACATTTCACGGGACACATAAAAGCCCAAAGATGAAATAGACAAAGGAATCCACAGAAATGCATATTTAGAGCAATGAGACACAAAAGCAAAAGCAAAGCAATACTTTGTATTGCAAACTCATATGTGATGTTTTATTTTCATAGTTTTTGGGTAAAGAGAAAATGAGTAGGTATAATCTACAGCCACCATAAATCTACTCTATCTAAATGAGGAGTTGACTACAAATCACATTGCAACTATGTTCAGTAAAATTTTAGTAAATTTGAATCAAGAAGGATTTCCAGTCCACCAGATGCATTTCTTTAATAAAGTATAGTTTTTGGATGATTCAAGTCAGATAAATATGTACACATAAATAAAAATGATCTAGTAGAATGACAAAGTAGATGAAAAAGAGACATATCATACCTGTGTTTATTCCTATGCCAATATTACACGTGTGGGCAGCATTGTACTTCCAAACAGCAAGTCTTTATCCAACCAATAGCAGATATCAATTCTCTTACTCCGAGTGAATCTGATCACTATTCAGCACTTTCATATATTCCCCTTTTGACAGTTTAACATCAGTTTCCTTTCCTTTGTATTTTCCTAGATTCTTATAAAACCTGACTCATCAATTTGGTAGGCAAATCCATTGTTCTAAGGTCAAATGTATTTTTGTATGTTACACATCACTTTGAAGTATGTATTCTTAAGTTTTCTTTGCACTTGGGATGCTGAATGTAGTATAGATAATTTAATGGAAAGCGCTGAACGCTCTTCCTCTTGTCAATACTAAAAAAAATCCTGACTCACAGTTCTCAGGGCTATCAGTCATGGCAGTCAGCAAGCAGCATTAGAATTTTAAACACTCCGAGTCTTTCTAAAAGTGTTATTGATATATATAAAGAACAAAGTGCTGTCTGTCAAGCACTGACTTTCAGCTTTTAAACACCAACCTAGCTGTCATTTTGTCTGTCTGGATGACAAGCCTGATTAATTGTATCATCTCTGAAACGATATCATAACTGGATAACTTAATACAATTGACTCCACTAAATTTAAATCCTTGTGAAATTGCATTTATGAGGTTGATTTAATGTACTATGTGAGCATGCACTCATTCATCCCTTTCTTTTTCATTCCAGATAATTGATTGAGAATTTAGAGAAGTATTTCCTGCCACAGGTCAAGTGAACTAGGAGTGAGTTCTGAGGAAACTTAGTCATGAGGAATGAGAGAGGTGGGAAAAACACTTAATACTTAGACTCTTATACACAGTTTTCCTTCCATGATCTGAAAACTAAATCATGTGGGTATTTGCACATCTAGATTTTAGTGTAGATGTTTGCTTCACTTGAAGATGCAATCATCTCTCTGTTTCTTTTACTTTATTATACATCTCAAAGATAATGCAAGACTTATGTTGAATTCTTAAACCTTTACCAAATGTTAAAAATTCATTTCACAATTTCACACACCTTCTATATTTCAAATGAATAGACTTGAGGTAGCTAATTTAATACAAAATGGGTGTTTCAATAAAGTAACAGCTCCAGTGGATGTTCTCTGACCTCACAAATATTCTTAAAGAAGACACTACTGACTGTCCAAAAAAATACTCTCTTAGATGTAGCAGTTCACTATTAGACTTCCATTTTCAATACATCATTCAATGGGCTTGGGAGGCCAAGTCTAATGCCAAAGAATCTCAGGAGATGAATCGTAACTCAGCACAGTAAACTCTCTTACAGTTCATTATGTAAGACCTAGCTCTCTCCTTTAAAAAAAAAGCATTTATTAAAAAAGAATTATAATTTATATACACTAATTATATTTCTCCGTCTCCCTTGTCCTTTTTAACTTATTTCTGGAAATTCTTCTCAGGTGTTCTTCCTTTTCCTTCTATGTATTAATTGTAGTTTCTAGTTAGTATTATGAGAAGTTCGATTCTGCTTGTAACTAAGGCGGTTGGTTGAAAATTGCATTCTTTTCAGTGGGATAATTTACTTATCTATGTCCTTATTTTTTTCATTATGATACATGTATAATAACAATACTTCCAGTGAAAAATCAGTTTTACCTAAATGAATGTATGTATCTTTTACAGTTTTTTTAAAAGGTATATCATCTGTAAATACTTGTAAATTTTGTAATGTTTGCATTCCTTTTCTAAGATTTAAATAAAATCTTACTATAAGAAATTCTGATTAGTATAAGGTGGAATCTCAGGGTCATTTTGATTTGCATTTCTCTGATCACTAAGGACTTTGAACATTTCTTTAGGTGCTTCTCAGCCATTCCAGATTCCTCATTCATGAAATCTTGGCTTAGTTCTATACCCCATTTTTTGATTGGGTTGTTTGTTTTTTTGGAGGTTAGCTTCTTGAGTTCTTTATATATTTTGGATATTAGCCCTCTATCAGATGTAGGGCTAGTAAAGATATTTTCCCAATATGTAGGTTGCCGATTTATCTTATTGACTATGTCTTTTGTCTTACAGAAGCTTTCCAGTTTCATGAGATCTAATTTATCAATTCTTTTTTTTTTTGATATTTTCTTTATTTACATGTCATATGATTTCTCCTTTCCCAGTTTCACCTCCAAAAAACAAACAAATGAACAAACAAAAACAACAAGAACAAACCCCTGTTGCCTCGCCCCTCCCCATGCCTGCCACCCCACCCTCTCCCACTTATTGGCCCTGTTGATCTTAGAGCATGAGCCATTGGAGTTAGGTTGAGGAAATTTCACCCTGTGCCAATGAGTTCAAGGCTCTTTCCCGCTTTGTCTTCAATAAGATTCAGTGAGTCTGGTTTTATGTTGAGGCTCTTGATCCACTTGGACTAGAGCTTTGTGGAAGGTGACAAATATGGATCTATTTTCAGTTTTCTACATACAGATATCTAGCAGGACAAGTAGCATTTATTGAAGATTTTTTTCCATTGTATATTCTTGGATTCTTTGTCAAAGATCAAGTGTTCATGTGTGGTTTTATTTCTGAGTCTTCAATTCTATCTCATTGATCAATGTGTCTGTCTCTGTACCAATACCATGAAGTTTTTAATCACTATTGCTCTCTGGTAAAGCTTGAGGTCAAGGATGTTGATTCCCCCAGTCATTTTTTATTGTTAATAATTGTTTAAGCTATCTTGGGGTTTTGTCTTTCCAGATGAATTTGAGAATTGCTCTTTCCATGTCTTTGAGGAATTGTATTGGAATCTTGATTGGGATTGCATTGAATCTATAGATTTCCTTCGGTAGGATGGCCACCTGTTAGAGAGGATGTGGAGAAAGAGGAACACTCCTCCATTCCTGGTGGGATTGCAAACTGGTACAACCAATCTGGAAATCAATCTGGAGGTTCCTCAGAAAATTGGAAGTATATCTAACTGAAGACATAGCTATACCAGTCTTGGGAATATACCCAAAAGATGCCCCACCAAGCCAGAGGGACACATGTTCCACTATGTTCATAGCAGCCTTATTTTTGACAGCCAGAAGCTGGAAACAACCAAATGTCCCACGACAGAAGAATGGATACAGAAAATGTGATTTATTTACAAAATGGAATACTACTCAGCTGAGAACTAGGACATTCTGAGTTTTTCAGCAAATGGATAGAACTAGAAAATATCATCCTGAGTGAGCCAACTCAGACCCAAAAGGACATGCATGGTATCATGGTATATACTAACTAATAAGTGAATGTTAGCCAAAAACAAAAACAAACAAACAAAAAAAAACAGCAACAACCAAAAAAACCAGAATACTCAAGATAAAGTCCACAGAACTCAAAAAGGACAACAAGCTGAAGTGCCCAAGTGAGGACACTTCAGACCTACTTGGGAGGGAGAAGAATGCAATCATAAGTAGGGAGGGAGAGAGGGACATGTGAGGGAAAGTAAATGAGGGGGGAGAGGGGAACCTGGTCTGGTATTGGGTGAGAGAAAAGGACTGAAGCCCTGAGGGTCAGTAAAAATAATAGAAACAGGCAACCTTGGGAGATAGGAGGTTGAGAGGACCATCCAGAATGCACCAGAGACCTGGGAGTTGAGAGTTTCTCAGGACTCAGAGGGAGGGACCTTAGATGAAATGCCCAACAGTAGGGAGAAGGAACTTATATAGAGTCTACATCCAGGGCATCAAATGAGGGAAAGGGGGACCATCCCACAGTCACAACTCTAACCCATAATTGTTCCTGTTTAAAAGAATTACAGGGATAGAAATGGAGAGGAGCCTAAGGAAAGAAGGTCCAGCAAGACGCCCAAAATGGGATCCAGCTCAAGGAGAGGTCTCAAGGCCTGATACTATTACTGAGGCTGTGGAAGGCCCACAAAACGGGATCTAGCATGACTGCACTCTGGAAGACCCAATAAGCAGCTGAAAGAGTCAGATGCAGATATTTGTACCCAACCAATGGACAGCAGCTGACCCCTGTTCTTGAATTATGTAAGACTGAAAAAATCTGAGAAGTGTGATCCTGTAGAAGGACCACCAAACAAGCAGCATACACCAGCTGATATAAGGTCCCCAAAACGCATACAGTAGAGGACTGTGTTCATCCAAAGATGATACACCTAACCCTCAAGAGATTGGAGGCTGCAGGCAGTTTAGAGATTAAGTGGGGTAGGAGATGTGGACATCCACTGGGACCCAGTTAGTGAGGAGGAGCTATGGGATATGGAATAGTTGGAAGGTGGACATGGTTGGAATAAAATATGGAATGTAGATTTTTCTCTGGTGACTGTCTAAGGCAGGGCCTGCCAGGAGGCATAGGCCAAAGAAGTGGCAGAGCAGCTGGGACAGGGTACTTCCAGCCTCCATCTACATCTAGGAGGTGGGGCTGTTCCACAACCCTCTGTGCACCATTCCTGCCAGCAGAGAGCTTATCTCCAAGGAGTGCTCTGACCCTGTTGACTGTCTAAGGTGGGGCCCACAAGGAGGCCCAGGCCACAGAAGCAGTAAAGCAGCAAGGATAGTGTCCTTCCTGCATCCATCTGTACTCAGGAGGTAGGGCTGTTCTACAGTCTCTGTGCATGGGTCTTGCCAGGAAAGAGCTGGTCTCCCAGGAGTGCTAACACAGGCTTATAGACCCAGAGAAGGAAAGAGCTCCATCCAGAGCTAGGAAGAACATCTAACACCAGAGATTATCAGATGGTGAAAGGCAAAAGCAAGAATCTTACCAACAGAAACCAAGACTACTTGGCACCATCAGAACACAGTATTTCCACCACAGTAAGTCCTGGATACCCCAACACACCAGAAAAGCAAGATTCAGATATAAATGCATATCTCATGATGCTGATAAAGGATTTTAAGAAGGACATAAATAACTCCCTTAAAGAAATACAGGAGAACACAGGTAAACAGGTAGAACCCTTTAAAGAGGAAACACAAAAATCTCTTAAAGAATTATAGGAAAACAAAACCAAACAGGTGAAGGAAATGAACAAAACCATCCAGGATCTAAAATTGGAAGTAGAAACAATAAGGTAATCACAAAGGGAGACAACACTGGAGATAGAAAACCTACTAAAGAAGTCAAGAGGCATAAATACAAGTATTACCCAAAGAATACAAGAGATAGAGAAGAGAATCTCAGGTGCAGAAGATACCATGGAAAACATTGACATAACAGTCAAAGAAAACACACAAAATGCAAAAAGATACCAACTGAAAACATCCAGGAAATCCAGGACATGATGAGAAGAGCAAACCTAAGGATAATAGGTATAGAAGAGAGTGAAGACTTCCAACTTAAAGGGTCAGTAAATATCTTCAACAAAATAAGAGAAAAAAAAACTTCCCTAACTTAAAGAAAGAGATGCCCATGAGCATAGAAGAAGCCTACAGAACTCCAAATAGACTGGACCAGAAAAGAAATTCTTCCCATCACATAATAATAAAAACACCAAATGCACGAAACTAAGAAGTGAAGGAAAAAGGTCAAGTAACATATAAAGGCAGGCCTATCAGTATTATATCAGACTTCTCACCAGAGAATATGAAAGCTAGAAGATCCTGGGCTGATATCATATAGACCCTACAAGAACACAAATGCCAGCCCAGGCTACTATACCCAGCAAAACTCTCAATTACCATAGATGGAGAAACCAAGGAATTCCATGACAAAACCAAATTTACACAATACCTTTCCACAAATCTAGCCCTTCAAAGAATAGTAAATGGAAAACTCTAACACAAGGCAAGAACTACACCCTAGAGAAAGCAAAAAAGTGATTTCTCAACAAAGCTAAAAGAAGATAGCCACATGAACAGGATTCCAACTCTAACAACAAAAATAACAGAAAGCAACAATTACTTTTCCTTAATATCTATTAATATCAATGGACTCAATTCTCCAATAAAAAGACATACAGTAACAGACTAGTTTCATAAACAGGACCCAACATTTTGCTGCATACAGGAAACCCACCTCAATGACAAAGATGGACACTACCCCAGAGTAAAAGGCTGGAAAAAAAATCCAAACAAATGGTCCCAAGAAACAAGTTGGAGTAGCCATTCTAATATCGAATAACATCAATTTTCAACCTAAAGTGATCAAAAAAGATAAGGAAAGACACTTCATACACATCAAAGGTGAAAATTACCAAGATGAATTCTCAGTTCTGAACATCTGTGCTCCAAATGCAATGTTTATGCAAAGTTTCTTTTCATAAAAGAAACTTTACTAAAGCACGAAGAATACATTGCATTGCATACAATAATAGTGGAAGACTTCAAC
>JADRCC010528445.1:0-13858 GCA_019843855.1 Hylomyscus alleni
CCCTGATTAGCTTCCTTAAGCCCATCTGAACACATCTAGCTCCAGAAGTATCGCTTTCATAGTGAATCTTCCTAGTAAGGCTATCCAGGACTAAGACCAACCACTCCATCTCTGAATACAAATCTAGCTCCTCACGCAGTTCTTGCACCAACCCAGCATGAAGCAGGCAAGAATCATAGTTCAGACATAGAACCAGGGAAAGAAATCCACATGCCTAGGTCACATTGAAAAGAACATATCTATGAATTACCAAGACAGTATACCAACAACAGTCACTGTTCCTATAGAAACAGTTTTCACTGATAGTTACCAGATGAAACACATGGAAAAAAAAGTAAAAGAAAAATGCTAAATATTGTTGAAAAATTCAAGGAGTTTAAAGAAGATACAAACAACTCAATGAACTTAAAGGATACAATAAATGCCTGAAAGATGTTCAAGAAAAGACAAATATAGAACTGAATAAAACAAAACAAAATTCAGAATTTGAAAACCAATTTCAGTAAAGAAATATAAATGTTAATAAAAACTCAAAAAAGATGGAACTTTTGAAAAACTCAACAACCCAAATCCAAAACTCAAGCAAAGACTTACAAGTAGAATGGACAAAATTGAATCAAGATTATCAGAGTCTGAAGATAAAGCAGACACCCAGCCTCGTGTACTGACCAATTACTGGATTCTTGAACCTTCTGTTGGTAGAGCCATTGTTGAGAGATAGCTGGAGTACTGCCTGCAAGCTATTCATGTACACACACACACACGCACATGCATACACACGCACACACACGCACACACACGTGTGTGTGTGCGTGTGTGTGTGCATTAATTCTATACATTCTATTTCTCTATAGATCCTTAGTTAATACAGCATATAACTAATTAGTGAGAAAAAGAGGCTATTAATTTGAGAGACAAAGAAGAATTATATGGGAGTGTCTTATTCAGGGTTTCTATTTCTGCACAAAACATTATGACCAAGAAGCAAGTTGGGGAGGAAAGGGTTTATTTAGCTTACAGTTCCACATTGCTATTCATCACCAAAGGAAGTCAGGACTCAAGAAGGTCAGGAAGCAGGAGCTGATGCAGAGACCATGGAGGGATGTTACTTACTGGCTTGCTTCTCCTAGCTTGCTCAGCTAGCTTTCCTATAGAACCCAAGACCACCAGCCCAGGGATGGTACCACCCACAAGGGGCCCTCCCTACTTGATCACTAATTGAGAAAATGCCTTGCAGCTGGATCTCATGGAGGTATTTCCTCAAGGGAGGCTCCTTTCTCTGTGATAACTCCAGCTTGTTTCAAGTTGACACACAAAACCAACCAGTACAGGGAGGGTTTGGAGGGAGGAAAGGGAAGGTGAGATTATAAAATCATATTATGATCTCAAAAATAAAAGAAATAAGCTTTTAAAAGAAAATAGAAAAAAATAACTCCAAAAATATTCAGTGCTTAGGAATATAATTAAACAAGGAAGAAAAAGATTCCTACAGTGAAAACTTTAAGATAGTGAGAAAGAAAATCACAGAAGGAACTAGACAGTAGAAAGGTATTTTATGCTCCAGATTGGTAGGATTAATACTGTGAAAGTGGCTATATTACAAAAATTAATTACAGACTTAACACAATACATTTCAAATTTCTGATGTCATAGTTCACAGTTTTAGCAAGAAACAATGCAAGGAATCACAAACAACCATGGGTATCCTAAGCAATCCTAAGGAGTAACAGCACTACTGAATGCACTGCAACTTCTCACCTCCAATTATAGTAAAGAGGTATAGTGATAAAGACAGCCCAGTGCTGGCATAAAATAGACAGGGAGATCAATAGGCAAGGATAGAAGACCTAAAATAAAAAGTAACAACTATGCCTGCTTGATTTTTTTTTTTTTTGACAAAGCATGGAAAATTATACAGTGGGAAAACAGTGCTGGCAAAACTTGATTTCTCTTTGTTGAAGAATTAAATTAGATTCTTACCTTTTACCTTGTAGAAAGATCAACTCAAAATGGATCAAAGACCTTAATTTAAAACTGGAAACTGAGATTTCAAGAAGAAAGCATATTCAAGACAGATATTTGGGTAGACAGGAACTTGTTGAATAGAACACTAGCAGAATGAGAATGGAGCAGGAGTGTCGACTGATGGGACTGGGTGGAAAATACAGCAAAGGAAGCAATCAGCAAATAAACTAAATAGAAAGTTTTCAACAAAAGAAGCACAAATAGCTAACAACTGTTTATTAAAGTGTTCAATATCTCTAGCCATTGGAGAAATGTACATTAAAACTACTTTGAGATACCACCTCACCCCAGTCAGAATGACTGTCGTCAACAGATCTGACAACAGATGTTGATTGGAGAAGATGTGGGTGGAAAAGAACCCTTATCCACTGTTGGCAGAGATACAAATTAATACAGCCATTGAGAAAATCAGTTTGGAGAGTTCTCAAAGAGGTTAGAAATAGACTATATGACCTAGATATTTTACTCCCAGGTATATACCATAGAACTTCATACCATACTACAGAAGTATTTGCACATCATGGGTAATTGATGGTTATTTCATTATAGCAAAGAACTTGGATCAACCTAATTGTGTATCAATAAAGGAATGGATATTAAAACACACACACACACACACACATACACTACACACTATTCAGCTTTGAAGAAATATGTAATCACAAAATTTAAAGGAAAGTGGATTGACTTCTTAAGTATAATCATATGAGGTTACAAAATCTCAGGAAGAAAAGTGCATATTCTCTCTCATATGTAGAACCTAACCAATAATATATGCATGCATGTAAGCAAATGTAGGAAAGAGAACAAGAAAGGCTAAATATCAGGAAAAGAGAAAGGACTGAATGCAGGTAATGAACATCAGTTATAAAATTGGATATAAAGTTAATTGTTTTAATTCTGCCTCTGTTATGAGTTTTTTATTTTGATGGTAGATAAGTATATAAAATATATTCAGTAGTGAACACGTAAAAAGTATAAATTCCACTGAGAAACCGCACAGTTTCTATTCCAATGGATAGTCTAACTGTATAGAAGTTCACAAAGCTGTCTAAACATTGGGTCTGGTTAACTTTGGTGTGTAATTTTTTTATAAGTTTTTTTTTATAATAAGGTTTATTTAAATTTTTTAGATATAAAAGAAGAAATAAGGAAAATGGTACTAATAATTAATAAATCTTAGAGGTAGTTCTTTGGGAAGATAAGGAACAAGAGAGCCCTCTCCCAACCAACAGGAAGAAAGGCGCTAACTCAAATCAACAGAACCAGATATGAACGGGAAACATAACGGACACCAAAGAGATTTAGGAGACTATATAGGAATATCTTCAAAATCTATACTTCATCTAAAAGACAAATTTCTAGAGTTCCCCAAACCACCAAAGAAACCTAGAAGAGACAGACAACCTAAATAGACCCATAACAAATAAGGAGATGGAAACAGTAATAAAACTTTTTTAAAAAAAATCTGACAAAAACCAAAGACAAAACAAACAAACAAACAAACAAACAACAACAACAAAACAGTCCAGGCCAAGATAAATTCACAGCATAATTGTAGCAGACTGTCAATGCTCTACCACAATACTTCCTAAGTTATTTTTGAAAATAGAAACATAGGCATCACTTCCAATCTCTTTCAACAATGCAATGTTACTCTAGAACACAAACCAGGCAAAGATAGAATAATAAAGAAAACAAAAGGCAAAGGGAAGCGGTGTGTGGGGTGTCCCCTGTGCCCCATTGTCTAGCTTTGGCCTTGCTCTTCAGTCTGAAGAAGACTTGTAGGACCCCAAAAGCATCCTGCCTCCCCCATCAGGGGCCCCAAAACTAATCAGCCTGGAACCTGACTGACCACCCATCGTAGTCAGATCTGCCTGCCACCCCAGCGGGGTTAGACTGGGACACAGCCAACAAAGCAGAGTACCCTCACCTCCATTGTCAGGCTCACAGTTCCTCCCCTCACCTACCTGAGAAGACCTGCTGCCATCAGGATCATCCAGCCAACACCTGATGTCAAAAGGTTAGCATAAGAACACGATTCATGAATCCCAGGGCAATACGACACCAGCAGAGCACAGCTATCCTGCTACAACAAACCCTGGCTATCCTAACGAAATGGAAGCACAAGAAGAGAATCTTAAATCCAATCTTCTAAAGGGCAATAGAAGCAATAAAGAAAGCAAACCGAGGCAATTCTGGAGATGGAAAAACCTAAAAAAAGAGAACAGGAACTATGGACATAAGCATCACCATCAGAATACAGGAGATGAAAGAGAGAATCTTAGATGTAGAAGATATGATAGGAGAAACGAATATATCAGTCAAAGAAAATGCAAAATCTAAAAAACCTCCATGATACAAAACATCCAGAAAATTTGGGATACTATGAAAAAAAAAACCTAAAAATAATAGGAATAGCAAAAGACGAAGATGAAGATGAAGGCAAAGATGAAGATGAAGACGATCCCCAGCTCAAAGGCCCAGAAAACATCAACAAAATCATAGAAGAAAATCTCCCTAACTTAAAGAAAGAAACGCCTGTAAAGGTACCAGAAGCTTACAGAACACCAAAGAGATTGAACCAGAAAAGAAAATTCTCTTGCCCCATGATAATCAAAACACTAAGTATATAGAACCAAGATAGAGTTTTAAAAGCAGCAAAGAGAAAAGGCCAAGTAACATACAAAGGCAGACCTATCAGAACTGCACCCAATTTCTCACCTGAGACTCTAAAGCTAGAAGGGCCTGGGCAGAGGTTTTACAGACCCTAAGAGACCACAGATGCCAGCCCAGACTACTATACCCAGCAATATTTTCAATCACTATAGATGGAGAAACCAAGATAGTCTATGACAAACTTAAATTCAAACAATATCTTTCCACTAACCAAGACCTACAGTGAGTTCTAGAAAGAAAACTTTAACCTAATGAGACTAACTATACTCACACACACACACACACACACACACACACACACAAAATAAATAAATAAATAAATAAATAATTTTACTCCATTAAAACCAATACAAGAGAAACACACACACTCAACCACTGTCAACATCAAAATAAGAGGAATTAACAATCGTTGGTCAGAAATATTTTTCAACATCAATGGACTCAATCCCCCAGTGAAAAGATACAGGCTAACAGAATGAATGTGTAAACAGAATCCATCATTCTGTTGTATACAAAAAACATCTCAGTAACAGAGATAGTCATTATCTCAATAGAAAGGACTGAGTAAAGTTTTTTCAAGTAAATGGACCCAAGAAAAAAGCTAGAGTAGCCATTCTAATGTCTAATAAAATAGACTTTCAATTAAAGGTAATCAAAAGAAACAGGGAAGGAAGGACACTTCATGCTCATCAAAGGAAAAATCCACCAAGAGGACATCTCAATTCTGTGCCCCAATGCAAGGGCATTTGTAAAAGAATCTCTACTAAAGCATGATCAAATCATACACTGATTCCCACACATTAATAATTGGAGACTTCAACACCCCACTCTCACCAATGGACAGGTTACTAAGACAGAAACTAAACAGAGAAATAACAAAACCAACAGAGGTTATAATTCAAATGGACCTAACAGATAGCAATAGAACATTTCACCCAAACACAAAAGAATATACCTTCTTCTCAGTACCTCACAGAACCTTCTCCAAAATTAACTATATAATTGGTAACAGAATAAGCCTCAACAGATACAAGAAGATTGATATAATCCCATACATATAAGATCACCATGGATTAAAGATGGATTTCAACAACAACAAAAACTACAGAAAGCCTATATATATTCATGGAAACTGAACAACTCTCTGTTCAATGATCACTGGATACAAAACTAACTCAATGAAATCAGAAGCCCTCCTTATTTATACAAATGATAAATGGGATGAGAAAGAAATTAGGGAAACAGTACCCTTCACAATAGCCACAAATAACATAAAACACCTTGTTGTAACTCTAACTAAGCAAATTATGTATGACAAGAACCTCAAGTCTCTGAAGAAAGAAATTGAGGAAAATATCAATCAGAAGATGGAAAGATCTCCCTTGCTCATAGATTGGTAGGACTAACATAATGACAATGGCCATCTTATCAAATGCCATGTACAGATTCAGTGCAATCCCCATTAAAATTCCAACACAATTCTTCACAGATCTTGAAAGAACAATGCTCAGCTTCATATGGGAACAAAACAAAACAAAACACAAACCTCAGATAGTTAAAATGATCCTGGACAATAAAAGAATCACTGGAGGTATCACTATCCCTGACTTCAAGCTGTACTACAGAGCAATAGCAATAAAAGATGCATGGTATTGGTATAGGAACAGATAGGTGAATCAGTGGAATTGATTGAAGACCCAGAAATAAATACACACCTATGGACACTTGAGTTTTTGACAAAGAAGCCAAAACTATACAATGGAGAAGGGAAAGCATCTTCAACAATTGGTGCTGGTCTAACTAGATGTCTGCATGGGGAAGAATGCAAATAGATCCATACTTATCACCCTACACAAAACTCAAATCCAAATGGATCAAAAACCTCAATGTAAAACCAGACACACTTAATCTAATAGAGCAGAAGTGGGGAATAGCCTTGAACTCGTAGCTTCCTGAACAGAACACCAATGGTTCATGCACTAAGATCAAAAAGTAATAAATGGGACCTCATGAAACTGAAAATCTTCTGTAAGTCAAAGGACACCGTCATTAGGGAAAAACAACAGTCTATAGATTGGAAAAAGATCACCAATCCCTCCAACAGTGGGCTAATATTCCAAAATACACAAAGAACTCAAGAAGTTAGACACCGACAATCCAAATAGCCCAATTAAAAAATGGGGTACAGAGTTAAACAGAGAATTCTCAACAAAGGAACATTGAATGGCCAAGAAGCACCTAAAGAAATGTTCAGCATCCTTAGTTATCTGGGAAATGTAAATCAATACAACCCTGAGATTCCATCTTACATCCATCAGCATTACTAAGATCAAAAACTCAAAGGACAGCATATGTTGTCAAGGATGTGGAGCATGGAGAACACTCATCTACTGCTGATGGGAGTATAAACTTGTACAACCACTCTGGAAATCAATTTGGCAGTTCTTCAGAAGACTGGGAGTAGTTCTATCTCAATACTCAGCCATACCACTCCTGGGCATATACCCAAAAGATGCTCCACCATCCCACAAGGACACATGCTCAACTAAGTTCATAGCGACTTTATTCGTAACAGCCAGAAACTGGAAACAACTTAGAGATGCCTTAACTAAAGAATGGATAAAAAAAATGTGGTGTATCTACAAAATGGAATACTACTCAGCCATTAAAAACAAGGATATCATTAATTTTGCAGACAAATGGATGGAACTAGAAAGTACCATCCTGAATTAGGTAACTCAGATGCAAAAGGGCATGTATGGCTATGAAAACCAAAATCAGCAGACCCAAAGAAACCAAATAACAAGGAGGGCACAAGGGGCTATGGTTAAATCTTTCTCACAAGGGGAAACAAAATAAATATCAGAGACTGATGGAAGAAGGGAACTGAGCAGAGTAGAGACAGGAAGATGAGTGGGGCAGGAGTAGATCATAGATAGGGAGAGCAGGGGAGAGAGAAGGGAGATTGACTGGGGGAGGCAATCTCTAGGATGTGCCAGAAACTTGTGTTTGGGAGAGGGCCCAGAAGGTATATAGGGAGTGACTGTAGCTGAGATTTCTAGCTGAGGGATATGAATCCTGAAGTGGCCTCTTCCAGTAGCCAGGCAGGACTCCCAGTGAAAGGATAAGAACAGCAACCCAGCCTTTGATCCAAAATGTGTCCTGCCTACAAGATGTGCAGGGACAAAGAGCAGAGACTGAGGGAATGGCCAACCAATGACTGCCCCAACTTGAGACCCATCCCATGGGCAAGAACCAATCCCTGGCACTATTAATGATACTCTGTTATGCTTGCAGACAGACAGGAGCCTGGCATAACTGTCCTCTGAGAGACTCTACCCAGTAGTTGACTGAAACAGATACAGAGACTCATACCCAAGCATTACATGGAGCTCTGGGAACCTTATGAAGGAGTTAGTAGAAAGATTGAGGGACATGAAAGACAGGAACTCCACAGGAAGACCAACAGAGTCAACTAACCTGGACCCTTGGGGGCTCCAAGAGACTGAATCACAAACCAAAGAGTGAGCATTGGCTGCACACACTTAGCAGATGAAAAGCTTGGTTTTTATGAGGGTCCCCTAACAACTGGAGCAGGGGTTGTCTCTGAGCCTGTTGCCAGCCTGCCTGTGAATCCAGCACCCCTAAATGGACAGCCTTGCCTGGCTTCAATGAGAGTGGATGCACCTAGTCCTGCAGAGACTTGATGTGTAAGGGGGTGGTTAACACTTAGAGGGGGCTTCCCTTCTCAAAAGAAAAAAGGAAGGTGGAATGGGGAGAGGACTTGCATGAAGGGGTGCTGAGAGGAGAGGAAGGGTTAATATTGTGCTGTGAGGTAAATAAATAAATAATTTTTTAAAAAACTGCAGGCCAATGTACGTGATGAACATAGATGCAAATTTCCTCAATGACTTACTTGCAAACTGAATGTGGGCATGTATTAAAAAAAAACAAACCACCCACCACTATCAAGGTGGCTCTCTCCTGGACATATATAAGTCATATCCATCCTTTTAACTAAATCATATAAATGGATTTCAAGATAAAAATTGTATGCTTGTCTCCATAGATGCAGAAAGGGCCTTTTGGCAAGAATTCAATATGCATTCATGATATAAGTCATAGAAGGGCATTAGGGAACATAAATCGACAAAAGTAAAGACAACAGGTGACAAATCCATAGCCAACATCAACTGTAATGGAGAAGAACTTGAAGCAGTTCTGTTAAAGTCAGCAACTATGTAGGGCTGTTCCCTCTCCTCATCCTTGCAAAACAGTGGTTGGAGCACCAGCTAGAGCAATAAAACGAGAGACACAAAAGGGGTTAGAGTAGGAAGTAACTTAAATTATTCCTATTTGCAGATGATACATAATGATAAAGTCCTTCTATAACTAAAGTAAAGGCATGATGAATTTCATCAAAGGCCTTTTCTACACTTATTAGTTCAGCAACTGAGTTTTGTCTTGAAGACCATTTATATGATTTATTACATTCATACATAACAGATACCAAAGATCCATCAGAAAGCATCTAGAAATTGTTAAAAGTGATAGAATACAAAATCAACTTAAAAAATCCATATGTGCCTTCCTATATTCCTATATTCAGAGGCTACATCTCTGAGGTTAGTTCTATATTTCTCAGTGATTTTTAATACTGTCTTGCTTTCAGCCCAGCTCTGGGACACGTAAACTTGGAATAATCACTGCAAAAGCTGTCCTGGTGTTCAGATACCATGCAGGAGCCAAGGAAGAGAACATTTGGCAACTCTCATTGATTGATGGAACAAATTTAAAAGGAAACTACTTTACCTGGGGTCACACAGATAGGCATTGGCTACACTGATCCTTCAGTTTGACACTGATCTATTCAACTGCAAAGTCTGGCCAAATTCAAACATAAGCCTGCTCTTCCTCCAAGAGCTGGGGAGGGAGGCATGCAGGAGAGGAGCCTATACTATAAAGCTACAGGTCTGGGCTCTCAGCCATCACTGAAATTTAAGTATTTGATTGTGGGAGCTAAACAACACAGACAGATATGACATTTCAAGAAAAGTAAATACCTTCCAATAGGATTTGAGAAGCGTTTTGTGACAATGCTAAGGTCTGCATTCTCAGGTGACAAAGAGTGACACACAGAAACACCACGTTTAGTTTGTAATCTGACAGCTGCATTGTAAGCCTAGTGCTGCTGGCTGTCACTCATATCAAAGTCTCTGCCACCTTCTAGCACTCCAAGTGTGAGATAACAATCAGTGGGAACACTTCTATGCAGTAAGTACCCCACAGTTGATATGCAGTAAGTGCTCCATGGCTGATACGCAGTAAGTGCTCCATGGTTGCTGATATGCAGTAAGTGCTCCGTGGCTGATATGCAATGAGTGCTCTATGGCTGATATGCAGTAAGTGCTCCATGGCTGATATGCAGTAAGTGCTCCATGGCTGATATATTAGTAAGTGCTCCATGGTTGCTGATATGCAGTAAGTGCTCCGTGGCTGATATGCAATGAGTGCTGTATGGCTAATATGCATTAAATTCTCTGAGGATGCTAAACAAACAGAACAGGCGTGTGAGTAGATCAGGAGTCAGGGTGTTGAGTAAAGGGATTTGGGAAAGCTTGCTATATCTACAAAGATATGTTAACATTAAATAGAAAGAGACCTTGCGGTCAAGAGAGAGAGCAACCCCAGCAGACCCTGTGGTGTCTAGCACTGTTGAAGCCATGCAGTCATGAGGTCCACCCTCCAGTGACAGGTGCAGGAGAAAAAATAAGACAGAAAAGGAAAACTATATTATGAGTTAATTAACAAGTCACATTTATATAAGTATACATACATATATGACGATAACGAAGAATTTTGTGAAGTTGAAAGGGAATGGGGGGATATGGGTGGAGCTGGGGGAGGAGTGCGGAGTGGAAATGAAGTAAATGCAGCAGTCCTCTGTACAATTCTCACAATAGTAATAAGATAAAAAAAATTGTAAGAATTATGCAACTTGCTTCACATCAAAAGGCACCCATCCATTTGGAGTTTACCACCCAGGTCTTTGTGTCCCTTTGGATAGATAGTTCTCTTATTTCTACTGAACAACAGAAATAAGACCCAAAGAAACGTGAAAGTGGGTGCGATTATTACCTCTGAGAATTCTTACAGCAACCAGAAAAGGGCTGATCCTGCCACGGGGCTAGATAGAAAAGGTGGAAGCTTGCTATGAGAATGGGCTGTTGCTTGGCATCTCCATCCTTTCTCTCAAAGCTACACAGAGCCTACATGCACTGTAAGGAAAAGCCCACATGCTGCCTTCACCCTGGCTTGCCTATGCCTGACCTATTACTCTATCTGTCCCTGACTGTGCCCCTGACTGTGACCAACATGTCAGAGTATGAAGTATGTTTCTCTGGATCAGAGAAACAAGAAAATTCTGGATTGCAATGTCAGAGTGCCCTCTTGTGGGAGAAATATTACGAATCATGAACGTGTGAAATGGAATAGAAACAGAAGAAATTACCACCAGGAACATGTGTGAATAGAAAAATAAAATAAAATGAGGAGAGAGAAGGAGGTGACAAGAGGGAGGTCACACCTATCTTGTGTGACTCTTTTTTCCTAGCTAAGGGGGGGGGGGGTCAATAATTCTGGGTCTCTTCAAAGTTGATTTCTAGAAACATCTAGCTGAATTCACTGTCGTGAGTAATTGCCTTCCCAGAAATTATTTGGAGCCCAGCTACCCCTAACTGTGGCAATTTCTTGCAACCAAGGGTCAAGGAGAAAAACTTGCAATATGATGAGAGCAGCAAAGGAGACTCATTTCTTGGTGGAAGTATCTGGAAGAAGGGGCGTGCAGTGGGAGTGGCTCTGTGAGAGCATCCTCTCTGAGAGGGGCTTCCTTTCTCCATGGTCACCCGGGAGTTCCCCAGAGTCTCTAGCCCTTTGGCCACAATGCCTTGAGGGCATAAAGGAAACAAGGCACTTACCTCTGACCTTCCTGGGAGCTCCCACGGTGATGCTGTTCCCAACTGGAGGCTGGTCATCCTGGATCATCCAGCAGATAAACTCAGTCTCATTTAATATGGCCTCTTCCTGTAATGTGTGCTCTAGAGAGTAAGTCCCATCAGAGTTTCTGGTGGCCTGAGGGAGCTCCACAGTCAGGATCGTGTCCCCATTCTTAACCCAGATGAGGTGCATGTCTTGGGGATAGAAGTGGTTTACGTGGCAAGTCAGGTTCACTCTTTGATGCTCATGATCTTGGACCTCTGGGGGCTCAGTGGTGATCTTCAGTGTGGGGATAACTAGGCAGGAACAATAAGTAAGCCTAGGGAAAACCTTAGCATTGACTTATCTACCTGTCTCAGGGTCTCTTACATTGATTGATTTTTGACTGATTGATTAGTTGGTTGGTTGGTTGGTGGAGTGCCAAGAATTCCAAGGTGACCTTGGACTCATTTTATAGCCGGGGTGATCCTGAACATCATATCCTTCTGCCTCCACTAAGACATTTCTTCAGCCCCTCTTTTCTTGTCTTATAATCCATCCAGTCTAATTTGTGCTACCTATATCTCCATGGATGTGGAATACTGGAGCATGATTGACCTACCAGGCCCATGCCCTTCAAGAAAACTCACTCATTCCTTCAGGATCAAGCTGTCAGGAGCTCTACAGCTATGGGACAGGAGCTTCTATGAACCCCCATTTTATCCTTGAATATCAAGTGGCTTCATCTTGTGCAATTCCTGAACAGCTACTCTGAGTTCATGAGTGAAGGGAGATCGTGAGTTCACTTGTTTTTTTGTTTTTTTGTTTTTGTTTTTGTTTTTTTTTTTGTTTGTTTTTCAAGACAGGGTTTCTCTGTATAGTCCTGGTTGTCCTGGAGCTCACTCTGTAGACCAGGCTGGCCTTGAACTCAGGAATCCACCTGCCTCTGCCTCCCAAGTGCTGGGATTAAAGGCATGCGCCACTATCGCCCGGTGTTCACTTGTTTTTAAATTAACAATTTTTACACGTTTGGTGTAAGACAAATAGGGACAAGTATAAATAGTCATGAAACATAGCCAGAGACACATGGGTATCTAATATGATCTGAGTTTTAAATATTCCATATCATGATATATAGTTGCAAGTATTATTAAGGTGAATTGTTCCACAAGACCAGGGCTCTACAGTCACAGCACCTGCAGCAGTGCCTGGCACATCGTAGCTATTTGTTGTTTATTGAGTGAATTACTCAACACTGAACACTTCCCAGAACTCAGGACCTTATTCATAGAAAGCAAGCACCCCACCGCTGAAGTGCATCCTCGGCTGTCTTTCACTTATTTTGTTTTGTTTAATTTTATTTTATTTCACTAAATTGTTCAGGCTAACCTTGAACTCAATCTTAATCCTCTAAGGTCGAGAAGTTGTAATATTCTGCTTAGGCTTCCCACGGATTTGAGATTGCATGCCTTATACCACCAACTAATAATAAATGTTTAGAAATCTTAAAACATTAGCAATGATATAAATAAGGTGTGATCAGAGAGGAATGCTAGGGCCATATAATAGCAAGGCCAAACAGTCCTAAACATCTTACAATGTGTTGGGCATAGTTCTTGGTGTTTTGGAAGGAACAACTGGTTTAATCCTCAGAGGAAACTTAGAAAGTAGGTGTTGTTTTTATTCCAGTTGGGGGTGGTGGAGGAAACTGGGGCACAGAATATTTAGGACACAAGGACAATATTCTGTAGCCTATGACACAGCTAAGATCAAAGCCCAGCTGGGTAGCCCATGAAGCCTGTACTTTTAATCTACATTCATGCATTCAGGGCTGATATTGACCAATTTCTGCTCCCTATTTGTAAAATGGGGCTTTGAGCAAACTCTCCATGCCTCCAGTGTGGTCCCAACACATATTTCAGTGATCACTCACCTCGGAGCACTTGAGAAAGATTAATGGTCATTCTTAGGGGCTCTCTGAGGTCTCCATGGGTGACTTCACAGGTGATCTGAGACAAGATATCTTGCTTGGTCAGGGACACCCATGCTTTGCTTGTGACAGAGTAAGAGTCATTGTTGGCCTGGACATTGGGTGGGACTGAGGCTGGATGTTCATTGTTCTTCAACCAATTGACACTGAAGTTCCTAGAGCTGAAAGGGCCAGCAGTACAGAGAAAAG
>JADRCC010528456.1:0-12409 GCA_019843855.1 Hylomyscus alleni
TTGTGTTTTGAGACAAGATCTCAGTACGTTCCCTAGGCTGACCTTAAAACCTCTGAAGCCAAGGATGTCTTTAAATCTAGATGCTCTTGCCTCAGCCTCTCTGGTACTTGAGATGACAGACTTGCACCACCAGATCCCATCTTCTCCTCTGTCTTTCCCCTATAACACCATCAGCACCCTACCTGCTGTGCCTCAGTCACCTCCAGGATCTTACTGTGAAACTCTGGCTGGTCTGGAACATGTATACTAGGCTGGCCTTGACCTTTTAGAGACCTGCCTGCCTCTGACTCCTCGGAATAAAAGTATGACATCATGCCAAACAGATTTATTTCTATTGTATGTATATAAAATAAGAGTCAGCAGCCAGTGAAGACCTCAGTGAGTTGATATGTGGGTATGTGAGACGAGCCATGGGGCATAAACCACTGGAGACTGAAGTCACTAGATAAGCACCCTATGCACCCTTGAAGAATCCCATTCTCTACTACACAACACTCTAAAACAATGAGGAGGATGACACTGGGGAGCTGTGTGAGCTATTCTCACAACTGCTGGTTCAAGCCAGATGGGCAAACAGACCTCCTTGGCACAGTGTCTGGCATACAGCAAGTGCTCAATAAACACAAGATGGATTGAATGGAAGAGCTGGGCATTCTGGAAGAAAACCTGTCATGAGACCTGGCAGGGTGTGTGTGACTTACCCAGCCCCCATGGGCCTGGATCCAGGGCACGAAGCTGTGCACATGCTCAACACTGAGGTTGGCCAGGGTACCCCCAAGCCCAGCCACACGCCGACTCAATTCCATGGCTAGTGCCAGGCGTGCCAGTGGATCTGGGGATGGCGGTGGGGGCCCCGGGCACGGCAGAGAGGGACTCAGGCAATTTGGGGAGGAGCTGCTTTCCCGGCTAGAGAAGAGTTCCACAAGGCGGGCGAAAGAGCCTGCTGACAGGCGGGCCAGTTTACGATGCAGAGCCGGGTCAGATGCCAGCTGAGGGGTAGAAGAGCAGTGTAAGCTACCACCAAACCTGTGTGACCAGCCTGGAGGGGCAAGGTTTGCCAGCACCAAGTCCCACCCACCTAAGCTGCCTCTATGGCCTTCACCAGTAGACTCCCAGGAAGAGGTCCTAGAGTCAGAGCCATGTACAGTTCTGAGTTCTAAATAATTGATTCTCCTTTAGTCCTTAACCCAAGCTGGGCAGTGTGGCACATGCTTTTAATCCCAGCACTTGGGAGGCAGAAGCAGACAGATCTCAAATGCTCAATAAGTTCAAGCCTGGCCTACAGAGTGAGTTCCAGCACAGTCGGGGCTACATAGAGAAAAGAAGTCCTGCCTTGAAGGGGATGAGGGGAGAATACCTGAATCTGAGTTTTCACCAAATAATTGCTGTTACAGTTCTGTTCAGTTTTCAAAGCCAGATTCTAGGAAACTCGGAGACTATGCCCTCTCGGGCAGGCATTTCCTCCATACTATAAGCTGTCTCCTTACTGTAGTCAATTGGGGTTCTTTTGTTTTAGAGACAGGGTTTAACTATGTAGCCCTGGCTGGCCCTGACTTCATAGAGCTCTGCCTGCCTCTGCCTCCCTGTTGCTGGGACTAAAGGTGTGTGCTCTCACATCCCACCGTTTTGTTGAAACAAGGTCTCCCAGTGTGGCCTTGGCTGCCCAGGAGGACTCTCAACTGACTCTGGCCTCACAGCCCAGAGTGCTGGGAGGAGGACTAAACCTGCTCTACTACAATCCAGTGTTAAACTCCTGCCATGGCCGTTCTCTCACCTGGCTCTTGATTCTGGCCTCTTCTTTTGTTTGCTGTTCTCTGTTTTTGAGTATTTAACTTGGGGGAGAGGGTGATGGAGACAAGTTAAGGTAAGGACTTCAGCCTGCTGGGCGAGGCTCTGTCACTGAGCCAGTCCCTAATGCTGCCTCTGGTGGCTTCTGTTGCTTGGGTCCCATTGCTTGTTGATGGCCCATGAAGGACACTGGTGTAAAGTCCTACTGCAGTGAGGCGTCAAGGCTCCTGGAAAGATACTCTGGCGTTTACTGGAGCCCTGGAGCCGCACCCAGCATCAAAAGACAACGCAGCTCCAGCGTTTGCCCCTATCCCACAACTGTCCTCTCAAAAGCATGGAGTAGAGGCTGGTCACCTTCTGGTTGATGATGTCTGCCTCCTCCTCCAGCAAGGCCACCAACCTCCTTAGCAGGGCTTCCTTCTCCGTGGGTGGGGGTCCCTGGAACTCTGGGGGGAGGGGGCAGAAGAGAATTGGACTGGGAGGGGCCCTGGCTTTGCTCCTACCATCACCCCTTGCCAGGGCTGCTCTGCTGCTTACCTGAGCTGGGTGGAGACTTCAGTTGCTCCTGCACCAACTGTTCCAGGCGCTGGGCAACCAGGGCATAGAAGTCTGCAGTGGCGGGGCCTGGCCAGGAAGAAGCAGGAACACCTTGTGGTTACAGGGCATGACATTTATGGAGTCTCTCCTCCCAACCATCCTGCCAAACAGCACCAATGTCCACTTCACAAAAGGGTAAACTGAGACTTTGGTACATAAAAGATGTTGCCATCCTCGGCCTCTCTACTTTGTTGCACCCTCAAATGCAACTAATATTCAAGCTGAGCTCTTGAGAGGATTCCATCCAGTAAGGGCAAGCAGGCAGCGCTCCTGCCATTACCACCTTACCCCTTGTCCAGTTCACACTCAGCAACTGACCACAGGGCTCACTTTAAGTAAGCCATCTAATCAGGTGCGCCTCGTTAGAGTTATTTTTAAATTTTATGTGTGTATTCTGCCTGCATGTGTGTTTGTTTTGCTTTTTTTTTGTTTTGTTTTGTTTTGTTTTGTTTTTTTTTGGTTTTTCAAGACAGGGTTTTTCTGTGTAGCCCTGGCTGTCCTGGAACTCACTCTATAGACCAGGCTGGCCTCGAACTCAGAAATCCACCTGTCTCTGCCTCCCAAGTGCTGGGATTAAAGGCCTGCGCCACCACTGTCCGGCTGCATGTGTGTTTGTGAACTGCTTGGGTGCCCAGTGCCTGAACGCCAGAAAACAGCATCAGAAGTTGGATGACATAACAGTTAAGAGAACTGGCTATTTTCCCAGCAGGTCAGGGTTCAATTCCCACCACCCACGTGACGGCTCCCAACTTTCTGTAACTCCAGACCCATGAGATCCAATGCTCCTTAAAAAAAGAAAAAGATTCATTTGGTGAGTATGGGTGCCCTGCCTGCACGTATGTCTGTGTGCCAAGCGCATGCCTGATGCCCTTGGAGGCCAAAAGGAGGCCTCTTTCTCCTAGTTCCTAATGTGTGCTTTTAATGCTTCATGCATGCTAGGCAGGCACTCGACTGACTCAACTTTTTGTAGTCCAGGTTGGCCTTAAACTCACAATAGTCCTCATGCCTCAGCCCCTCAAGTGTTGCTGCAACAATGTGCTACCACACTTGGGTCTGTTCGTCATCACTGAAGAAGGGAAAAATCCTTTCTTCCGGTCTTTCTCTGTTATTTTTTTTAAAGAATTATTTATTTATTTTATGTTTATGAGTCCATCATAGCTGTCTTCAGATACACCAGAAGAGGGCATCAGATTCCATTACAGATGGTTGTGAGCCACCATGTGGTTGCTGGGATTTGAACTCAGGACCTCTAGAAGAGCAATCAGTGCTCTTAACCACTGAGCCATCTCTCCAGCCCTGTTATTTTTTTTAAAAAGGAGAAAGGCTGGGCAGTGATGGCGCACGCCTTTAATCCCAGCACTTGGGAGGCAGAGGTAGGCGGATTTCTGAGTTTGAGGCCAGCCTGGTCTACAGAGTGAGTTCCAGGACAGCCAGGGCTACACAGAGAAACGCTGTCTCAAAAAAAAAAAAAAAAAAAAGAGAAAGGATTTGCCCAGTTGGATTACCAATTGGCCAGGGAGTTGTAATTGACAACCACACTTCCTGTCTCTTGTGCTGGGGTACTGGAGCTACAAGAAGCTTCCCTAAGAGCCAGAGAAGCACCCACTGAAGGATAGAGATAAATTACCAAAGGAGGGTGCCAAATCACCTCTCCCTGGTCAACCACCATGGAATTGCTATGTAGAAGTCTAAGCTGGGACTCTACTCTATGATGTTTGTCTGTGGTTCCAGTATGAGGGAGGTTGAGGCAGGAGGGCTCCAGCAAATGTGATTATGTCTCAACATTCCCTTTACTGTAGTCCCTAAGCAGTGCACCCCAAAATCCATCAAAGTGCTGGCCAGCCCTTCCTTCCAGTCCTAGCGTAGCTGTCAAAATGGTGGTAACACGACATTCCCTCATCCTACAACCTTTGTGAAACACTACTGCAGGAGCCGTCCACAGTGGTAGCAGCTCCTCTCCATCCTTCCCGAGCGAGATGGCACCTCAGCCAAGAAGGACTTCTCAACCTAACCCGTGGGCCCAATGCAGGGGAAAGGCGATGACAAAAGGCCACCAATCCCTGAGCTTCCCAAGCGCAGGACTTGAAATCCCACCAGTCCTCAATCTGGAAATCTCTGCCCTGAGAAGCCACCCTCTAAGAAGTTCTATATAAACCCTGCCCTTTGTCCAATTCCCTGCTGTCTAATACCAGGAGCAGAGGACAGCCATCCATGGATTCGTCCCTCCACCCTGGACCCTCCAAAGGAAGTCAGGACTGGAACTCAAGCAGGTCAGGAAGCAGGAGCTGATGCAGAGGCCATGGAGGGATGTTCCTTACTGGCTTGCTTCCCCAGGTTTGCTCAGTCTGCTCTCTTATAGAACTCAAGACTTCCAGCCCAGGGATGGCACCACCCACAAGGGGTCCTACCCCCTTGATCACTAATTGAGAAAATGTCCCACAGCTGGGTCTCATGGAGGCATTTCCCCAATTGAAGCTCCCTTCTCTGTGATAACTCCAGCCTGTGTCAAGTTGGCACACAAAACCAGCCAGTACAGGTACTGTCTGGATTTTTTGGAACCAAAGCTCCTAGCCCTGAAAGTTTCACAAATGACCTGAATAAATCTCTTACCAGGCTCTGAACCATAGCAGGGGCGGAGGGGAAGGAAGCAGGGCCTAGAGGACTCCGTGGGAGGAGCTCCTCTCCCCAGGGGACAAGGGAGGCATCTTCGGAGGCGGCTTAGGAAATCTGTCGTCTCTTCTTGGGCAGGGCTCCTAGGGACAAGAACCTCGGAGTTATCTCAAAGGGGTCTGGGAAAACAATCCCTTCGTCCTTTCATGGAAGATCACTCTTGAAACTCGGGACAGGCATATGAGGCTAGGTCTGAATCGAGTAGACAGGTGAGGACCACAAGACTCAGGAAGATCTTCCCATCGAAGGCTGGCCCTGGGGGAGTGGAAGAGTAACTCACCTGGGTGGAGTTGGGACAGGGGACCCAGAAGCTTCACCGCGCTTAAGGAAGGCCGTCAGAACCTTCAATGTGTCCTCTCGGAGGCCCAACTCTTCAGAGCCGGCCATGGAGGTACCTGAGGCAGAAGACAGAGGATGCACCCAAGTGCAGTGATAACTCAAACTTCCGAATCACTGAATGAAGAGGGCGCCATACTCTAAGGAAAAGATGGCTTAAGGGTCAGTGGAGAAGTTGATTCCGTTGAGGAGAAACGGTCTGAATTATTGAATCTAGGAAAGGAGGTAACTGAGTGCTTGGACTCTTACATGCAGGAGTGGGAAGGGAGTTTGGAGATCCCTCACAGCTCTGGGTGCTGAAGGAGGCTCGAAGAACAGAGAGAATAGGGAACTACTAATCCTAGTACGCTTTGCGGCAAACACTGGCCCGGTTTCCCCGCTTTTTCACCGAGCAGCCTGCTGGGAGATGTAGTTCCAACTACTTCTGGAGGGCACCGGGAGACCCCGGGTGCTTGGAAGTCAGAGAGGCAGGACTGGCAGTGGCCTCTCCTGAAACACGGTTCCCTCCCTGGCACCCCGCTCACCTGGCTTGGGTTCTGCCCCAGTCGCACTGGCGTACACGCTTTCACTCAATTCCTACAAACTTTACTTCGGAAGTTCAACTTTCCCGCGCCTGCGCACTGGGCCGACACTGCAACCGCCCCAACGTCGAAGGGGTGGAGCGTTGTGTGGCAATCATTTGCATATGGCGTTCCCAGCATGCCTGTAGGCGGAAGGCCAAAAAAGGGCATCGAGGGAGTTAGGCCGGCTCAGCCGAAGTACGCTCCTAGGATTTTTTGACTTTCTTAAGTAAATGATGAGAACATTTTTTTATATCTCAAAGTATCGTTAGAAAAGAAAGTCCCAGCGCTCGGAAGCTTAGCTGACAAAGAAGGGGGCTGCGTGGCTGCGAGTCTCAGAACTACTGTTTGGGAGCCCCAAAACCGGGCCGCACGAGCGTGCAATTCCTCCCCTGGTAGGTAACGCGGAAGAACCGGGAGGGTGGCGGCCTCAGGGCGCAGGATCGGGCAAACCTGACGCTCAGGAGCTCGGCTACGGAAAACCAGACGGAAGCCTGCAGTCTCAGCATCCAGGCTGGAGGCAGTAAAGATTGCTGCAAGTTCAAGGCCAGTGAGCTCCAGGCCAGGCTGCACAACAGAATGAGCTCCAGACCAGCATGGGTTAAGCGAGGTGAAGACCATCCAGAGCTACTGAATAAGTTTGAGGGTAGCCTGGGTTACAGAGTGCATTCGAGGCCAGCCTGGGCCACACAGTGAGTTGAAGACCAGCCTTGGCTACATAGCAAGTTCAAGGACAGCCTATGCTACATACTAAGACCCTGTCTCAAACATCCATAAAAAACAATATAGAAAAACAAAACAGAAGAAGCAACAGCACCTGGGAGAAGACTCTGGAAATGAGTAAGGGTTTTCTGCAAGGGTGAGGCGGGTGTGAGAGTAGTCATGATCCTTTAAAGACGAGGGGAAGAGGACTCCACTCTGGAAATGGAGTGCCTGCTTTGGATAATAGAGAGGGGTTTATGTTTAGAAAAGGGAAGGAACCTATAAGTAGAGTTCCTATAGAAGACTCTGGGGGTAGGAGAGGCGGTCCCATTGGATTTGGAAAAGTGGGGAGGAGGAGTTTCCCGTTTGTACACAAGAAAACAAGTGTGAAGGAAGACCTGTGTTGTGGCGGGTCGGAGAGGTTTGAGTGCATTTGCCCTTGACACACAGGCTCAGAAAACCTCCTGTGTGCGCAGGCTAGAGCATGGGAACCCCGAAACCGCGGATTTTGCCCTGGTTGGTGTCGCAGCTGGACCTGGGGCAGCTGAAAGGCGTGGCCTGGCTGGACGAGAGTCGGACGAAGTTCAGGATCCCATGGAAGCATGGCCTGCGACAGGACGCACAGATGGCTGACTTTGGCATCTTCCAGGTGCTGGGGGAAAGACTTCAGAGGCATTTCGGGGTGTGGCTGGACAGGGGCTGGGTCTTGCTAATTAGGTGGGATGGGACTGGAGGGACAAACAGGAATTGATTGGCAGATTCCAGGAACTGAATCCTGAGAGCCAGGTTGGGTCTCTTAAAAAACAAGTGTGAAGGAAGACCTGTGTTCTCACAGAAGCAATGGTTCTCAATGTGTGGGACGCCACCCCTTTGGGGGTTGAACAACCCTTTCATTGGAAAACAAATATTTATGGCTTATAACAAAACTACAGTTATGAAGTAGCAATGATGATAATTTGGGGGGGGTGTCACTGTAACATGAGGAACTGCATTAGGATAGTTGAGAACAGCTGTTTTAGAGGGTGGAACATCTTTTGGGGTGGGCTCTTGATTTTAGAACCTTAAGCCTTAAGAATTGAGACTGGGGGCTGGAGAGATAGCTCAGCCGTTAAGAGCACTGACTGCTCTTCCAAAGGCCCTGATTTCAAATCCCAGCAACCACATGGTGGCTCACAAACATCCGTAACAAGATCTGATGCCTTCTTCTGGAGTGTCTGAAGACAGCTATTGTGTACTTACATATAATTAATAAATAAATCTTTAAAAAAAAAAAAAAAAGAATTGAGACTGCCCTCAAGATAGGCTTATTAGCTGCCAGATCAGCATGGTAGTAAGAATGTGAGGTGACCTGGGCTGAGGTACCAAGTTGGTGGATACGGTGATATGAGTTTGCCGTCCCAGCACTCTGGAGGTGGCAGCAGGAGAGTCACACCTTGGAGCCCAACTTTGGTTATAATGTGTGAGACCCTGTCTCAAAATTAAAGCGATTTTTTTTTTTTTTTAGTGTGGAAATGGTGGGTAAATATGAGGACAGAGGTTCTAGGGGCACTGTGAATGTGAGAACTTAGGTCAGGAACCAGAAACGTATGGAATATAGTGGGAGGTGTCAGGGCCTCAGGCTAGAGTCTAAGTCTTCCCTACTGCCCTGGAATCACTGATGTATCAGGCCTGGGCAGAAGCCAGTGGTGCCTACACCCCAGGGAAGGATAAGCCAGACCTGTCAACCTGGAAGAGGAATTTCCGGTCAGCCCTGAACCGGAAAGAAGTGTTGCGATTAGCTGATGACCGGAGCAAGGACCCTTTTGACCCTCATAAAGTGTATGAGTTTGTGACCCCAGGTGTGTACCAAGGCTGGCCTGAGGTCCTAGAAACCTGGGGATTGGGGGGTGTCTCTCTGCCACTCACTATGCTCACTTCCACTCTGGACAGGAGCTAGGGACTTTTTACATCTGGACACCTCTCCTGACACCAATGGCAAAGGCAATCTGTCTGATCCCCAGGTGAGGAGGCACTAGTCCTGTGCCTCAGCCTCCCCTTCTTCCCCACTCCCGGCCCTTACCCCTGGACCTCCATCCCTTCATCAGTTTGCTACCCTCTTGACTCAGTTGTTAACTAGCTAGCTCCTTCCTTCTCCAGGAGGACCTCTGGGAGTTACTTGGTGACATGGCCTTGGGATCCCTCGCAGATGAGGGCTCTTCAGACCTGGCTATTGCTTCTAATCATTCTCAGCTATCACAAAGCCCCACTGTGAACAACTTCCCAAACCCAGCACCCCAAGAAAATCCACTGAGACAGCTGCTAGCTGAGGACCGTGAGTGCCAGCTGGGGCGTGGGAAGGGCTGCAGCAGGGACAGTGGTCCTTACCCTGCCCCTCCTCATCTCTCCCCTTACCCCACTGCTCAGAATGGGAGTTCGAGGTGACCGCCTTCTACCGAGGCCGCCAGGTCTTCCAGCAGACACTCTTTTGCCCAGGGGGCCTGCGGCTGGTGGGCAGCACAGCTGACAACATGACACTGCCCTGGCAGCCAGTCACCCTGCCAGACCCTGAGGGGTTTCTGACAGACAGGCTTGCGAGGGAGTATGTGAGGCACGTACTCAAGGGGCTGGGCAAGGGGCTGGCACTGTGGCGGGCAGGGCAGTGCCTCTGGGCCCAGCGCCTAGGCCACTCACATTCCTTCTGGGCTCTGGGTGAGGAGCTGCTTCCAGACAGTGGGAGAGGGCCCGATGGAGAGGTCCCCAAGGACAAGGACGGAGGTGTTTTCGACCTTAGGCCCTTTGTGGCAGGTGAGTACCCTATGGGAATGGACAGGCCATGGTGTCTGATTGCATTCGGATCCTGATACTAAGCTTTGTGGCAAAGACAGGCCTGTACCACCAAGTCCAGGGACTGGCGGCTGTAACTGTTAAACCCTAACTAATGTAGCGTAGGCACCATCATATAATATATTCTGGTGTGTAGACATTTCATAGTGTATATACAGAAATGATGGTGAGGCTAGGAACTTGGCTCAGTTGGTAGTACCCCTGCAAATTACAAGAAGATTAAGTCCCCTATGGTCCTGCTGTCTAGCAGAGTTTTGTGGAGTAATGAACCCAGCATGTGCCTCCAGTTATTCAGCCAAAAACATGGACTGTTGAGAATCCACAAGAGCCAACTAGAGAATTTTGAAGCTGTTTTGAGGAAGGGTGACTCTCTTAGCCCAGGCCTCCCTAGTGCTAGGATGCCGTGTCAGCAAGGTACCCAGTTTGAAGTTGCATTTATATTTGAAACGAGTTTTCTGAGGCAAGGTCTCGCTCTTACTGCTTCTCCTATCCTTGAACTCTCACTCCTCCTGCCAAATCCTCAAAGGCTGGCCTCAAATGTCAATTAGAGACCCTCAGTGGTGCCTGAGCAGCTAAGGAGCCATCCCACCAGCCTCCTCACTGCTGGGCCTCTCACTGACAGAGTACTGCTGAAAGGGAAGGAGACAAGGAGCACTTATGTCTGCAGGGACTTTTCCAGATAGGCAGTGCACAGTGCTGTCAGCATCACCAGGGAAGATAGAAGTTGAGCGGGTGGACAGGGTGGAAGCCATCTTTTCTTTTCTGACCTGACTCTTGGGTTTCCAGATCTGATTGCCTTCATGGAAGGAAGTGGACACTCCCCACGCTACACTCTGTGGTTCTGTGTGGGGGAAATGTGGCCCCAGGACCAGCCGTGGGTTAAGAGGCTAGTGATGGTCAAGGTATCAACTGTCTTATGCGACTGGGGATGGGAGGGTCCACTGTGGAGGAACCTGCAGCACTCTGGGACTAAGACTCTCAGAAGCCTGTCAGAAATAGCAACTCCAACAGGCCTCTGCAGCCACTTTTACCCATCCCAAAAGTCTCTGAGTGTCCTCCACAGGGCTTATCCAATATCCAGAGCTTATTCTGACTCTAGACCCTGTAGCTGGCAGGTGCAAGTCTTTGCAGCCTTTTAAGTGTGTGGATCCCAGGGGCTTCCATTAGTTATGACTGGGGTGGGGGTGGGGCAGCCACAGTTCCTAGCAGCACTAGACTGAGTGAGGGTCCACCCTGGGTTATGCTGGCAACCCATAGCTGATTGGAGATGTTTCCTGCCTCCTTCAGGTTGTTCCTACATGTCTTAAGGAGCTGTTAGAGATGGCCCGGGAAGGGGGAGCCTCCTCACTGAAAACCGTGGACTTGCACATCTCCAACAGCCAGCCTATCTCCCTTACCTCGGACCAGTACAAGGCCTGCCTCCAGGACTTGGTGGAGGACATGGACTTCCAGGCCATTGGAGATACCTGAGCCCTGCTCAGCTGCTACCAATAAAGCAGTTTATGCCGCCATCACAAGTCTGCTGTCACACTGACTCTAGGCTGGTGGTTACTCTACAGGGTCTCAGTTTTCCCATCTACAGCTGAGGGTTAGGTGCTCGGTGAGTGAGGCACACAGACAAAACATACAATGGCTGCCAGCTCTTTTTTTTTGAGACAGGGTTTCTCTGTGTAGCCTTGGCTGTCCTGGAACTCACTCTGTAGACCAGGCTGGCCTTGAACTCAGATCCGCCTGCCTCTGCCTCCCAAGTGCTGGGATTAAAGGCGTGCGCCACCACCGCCCGGCATGGCTGCCAGCTCTTGACCATTCCCTAAGGTCCTGGAGAAAGTTTCACAAAGGAAGCAAGAGACAGGACAGGTCCAAAGCTGCACAATGTCCCTGCATGGAGCAAGGGAAGCTGTCACAGGCTGTGATCTACCTGAGTAGTGACAGATGGCAGCTGGCAAGCTTGCTATGGGGCAGGCTGACTCACCATCATGGGTGGAGTCACTGCAGCCTCAGTGCTGCTGACACCAGAAGCCACTCAGGTGATGCTCAAGGCTGGGCCCTGCCTCCTGTTACCCACACATTCCTGAGTTTGGTGTGACACCTTCATAGTCCCCCCAACTCACCCCAACTCTTCTGAAAAATGAAAAAAAGAAAAGAGCATTTCATGATTTTTTTTTTTTTTTTTGAGACAGGATCTTTGTAGAGCTAGCTGTCTTTGAACTCACAGAGATCCATCTGCTTCAAGGGTGCACCACTACACCTGTCTGTATTTCATGAAATCTTTAATGAAATTGGAGGGGTCATGACAGAAGGGCTGGGACTGTGGGGGGCAGGCTGAAGGACTAGGTCAACGGGCAGGGACAGGGCTGGGTGGGGGGCTCTCCTCTTCCTCACAGTAACCTTCCCCATCATCCCACTGTGGGGAGGCGTAGTGAGGAAGTGGAGCCATAAATATGTCCAGAATCTCAGAGGCACAGGGACAGGGTAAGGAGTCTCAGAGAGGGGGGAGGGGCAGGCCTGGGCCACCCTTGTCTGGGGGCCCTGGCTCCTTGGGTGGCCGAGGAGGTCCTGGGGGGTCCCCCGGCTTGCGACCGTGCTTGCGGAAGTAGCGGTAGCGCTGGACGTAGGCCCTCACCAGGTTGCTCACCTTCACAGGGTTGATCTCCCCGCTTTTGCTGTGGCAGATCTGCAGAACCAGGAACAACTGAGTTCCTGCCAGCCTCCGGGTACCCTCTACCTTGACTCAATGATCGGGTCTACCCTTTGCCCCTCTCCAGGACCCAGCTCCCCAATCCCACAATTCCTTGGCCCCACCTTATGGACAGCCTTCCTCAGGATGTCCTTGTACTCCTCCTTGGTGATGTCTTTCTTCTGGTAGTATGGCTTGATGGCCAACTTCACCTCTTCCACTGCCCGCTCCTGTGTGTGAAGCTTCTTCAGATACT
>JADRCC010528461.1:0-11578 GCA_019843855.1 Hylomyscus alleni
GTGTGTGTGTGTGTGTGTGTTTGTGGCTGTGCATGAGTGTGTGTTTTGAGAGAGGGTCTTACTATTTAGTCCTGAATAGTCTAGAACTTGTTATGTAGACCAGGTTGGCCTTGAACCCACAGAGATCCACTTTCATCTGCCTCTCAGCTGCTGGGATTAAGGGCCTGCCCCAACTCTGCCTGGCCTGGTGTTGACTTTGGTGCAGAATGGCGATGATCAGAATGTAGTTTCATTCTCTACATGTTGAAACCCCATTCTCCCAGCACCACTTACTGAAGAGGATGTCTTTTCTCTAATACATTGGTTTTTTTGTTGTTGTTGTTGTTTGTTTTGCTTTTTACCTTTTGCCAAACAGCAGGTAGCTATACCATGTGACTTTACTTCTGGGTTCGTTCTTCTAGTCCGTTGGCCAGTGCCTTGCTTGTTTTGTTACTTTAGTGGCTCTGTAGTCTAACTTGAAGTCAGGCATGGTGATTCCACACCCCCAGCACTGTTGTCTTGTTCAGCATTGTCTGCTTATTGAGGTCTTTTAGGCGTCTCTGTAAATTTTATGAATTTTAGGATTTTTTTTTTTATCTTGTGAAGAATGTCGTTAAGAGTTTCTATAGTGATTGTATTGAACCTATAGGCAATCTACGGGGGACACAGCCATTTTCACAAAATTAATTCTGCCAGTCCTGGAATGTAGGAGATCTTTCTGCTTTTTCAGTTTCTTCTGATATTCCACACAGTCTTACATATCCCAGGCTGACACTGAACTCAATATACAACCGACCTTGAACTTCCAATCCCCCCTCCTTCATCCACCACTACACCTGGCTTATGCATACTAGAACTGACCCAGGGCTTCAAGCACTCCACCAACTAAGCCGCACCTTTAGTGTGTTGTCTGTAACTAATTGCTTTAGTGTTCTATATGTTCATTGTAAGAGACTTTGATTTATTTGGTTAGGTTTATTCTGAGGTAACTTTTTTCTTTTAGGCTTTTATGAATGGGTTTGTTTTACTGATTTATGGTCTCTGCACATTCATTGTTTGCCTTCAGGAAGGCTACTTCAAACTACATTTTAAAATTACAGACATAGCATCTGTCTTTTGTAGATTGGGCTTTTGGTTTACTGAAATAGTCTCTATGGCTTTATAATCCTGCACAATTACAACAAAGCAAGTGCCTTTACCCTAAAGAAATGAGTTTCCTTTCCCATTTATATTTTGTGACTGTGTTGTAATACAGCTTGTAAAAGAAAAGAAATCATTGCCTTATTATCACGAGAATCTGCCATGAATTAACTGTTTATTGTAGGTATAAGCATAAGTATGTAAGATAAGCCCTACTAAAAATCACATTTATATAATTACTTCCTTGTTAGTCATTGGTACTTAAGATAAAAGCAGGCGGAATTTCTACTTTATTTCCTTTAGAATCACTTTAGACAAGTGAGAAAAGACCGTATGAGAGAAAATGCTAGGTATGATAATTGGAAAGAATTAGTGCGATCCATTAGAGTTAACATCTTCATTATCTAAAAAAATCCATCAGTTACTCCAGTAAGTGGGAAACTAAAGGAGTTAGGCCAAGTCCCTAATTTGCAAATACTGACCTTCATGAATGCTACGTTTTAAGTTCAAGAAGCAGAATTCGGAGGCCTGGAGGGACTGCTCGGTGGTTAAAATGCTGCATACAGAATCATGAGGACTTGATTTCACACGGAACTAGCTGGACGCAGTTCAGTGTGGCTCCGTCACCTCTGTGCTGTGGAGGCAGAAAGAGGAAAATGGCTGGGTTTTATGAGCTTGCCAACCTAAGCAAACAGTGAGTTCCAGTTTTAGGGAGAGACCTGCCTCAAAGGAATAAGGAAGTGAGGGACAGAGGAAGGCACAAAGAGCCTTTCTCTCTTGCCAGGGTCCCCTGTGCGTGTGAATGTAAGAGTGTTGCACATATACCACATGCACACGTACACACGATAGAACTAGAGAAACACTCTCTAAAAACAAAAGCAGAATCTCACCCATTTGAAATAAATGAACTATGGGGAATGGCACCAGGTATAACCATACATTACTTACTTAGGTTTAAACTGAATTGTATTTCCCCTAGTGTCATCTTCTTAGCACTGACCATACTTCATTGCTAAAGTTTAAAATGTTTAAAAGAAGCAGAACGCTGAATGAATGATAAACAGAAAAATAATGCAATCTAGCTTTCCCTTTGACCCCTTAGTGTTTTATGACAGAACTCCGCCTGGCCAGACCATCAGAAATCAAACTGTTCCCTTCTTCCCTATATTTTTATGTGCTTATTTCTTTATTCAATAAAAAAGATATTTCTGATTTTTTTTCTTTTTTCTTTTTTGGATTTTTTCAAGACAGGGTTTCTCTGTTGTAGCCTTGACTGTCCTGGAACTCACTCTGTAGACCAGGCTGGCCTTGAACTCAGAAATCTGCCTGCCTCTGCCTCCCAAGTGCTGGGATCAAAGGCGTGCGCCACCACCTCCCAGTGATATTTCCGATTTTTACTTATGTTTGTTTGTGTGAACCTGTGTCCATGCACACGGTGCTTACATAGGCTAGAGATGTGTGTCAGATTCCCTGGAACTAAAGTTGTAAGCGATCTGGTCTGGGTCGTGAGAGTGACACTCTCATCTTCCAGTGCAACACGCTCTTAACTTCTGAGCCATCGCTCTAACACACCACTCTTCAGAAGAGACGCGTCTTAGTGTGTATCACATGGGTTCCAGGGGTCAAACCGAGCCCATCAGACCTGGCAGTAGGCACCTTTATCTGCTGAGTCACCTTGTACTTTCTCATTTGATTTTACTAGTAGCTGAGTAGTTACAGTGAGCAATAGAAATGTTCCTAAGGCCATGTTTTTAACTACAGAAGTAGAATTTCATATGTGTGCGTATACATGTGTGTGCAAACAAGTATGCCATATAGATTAATTTGGACTTTGGGGTTTTGTTGTTATTGCTGTCTTTTCAGAATAAGGGTGAAGTGTCTTCTAATACACCTAATGAACATGTGATTGCAAATCGAATGTTCCTTCCAGAGCCATAGACTCATTTCAGCTGTAACTAGCCAGTGAAATGATGTGGTCTTATGAGAAATTCACATACTATATCATGTTGACCGAATAACAGTGGGAAACTATATTTATTCTACTGCCTAAAGGCATGGACTTTTAGGACATTGGAAGTTGTAGTCTTGTGAAAACGCATGGCTCTTGTTGGTCACATGGCACAGGTCAGGAGTCTACCAGGTACTTTATGGTTTAGTTTGACAGTGAAATGGGCCCCAACAGCCCTGGATGTGCCCTTTTGGCCCATAGTCTATGGGCAGATCTCTGTTAATTCGTCTGTCCGTGTTACACTCAGCTACCAGTACAATGAAGGCCTTTTGCTAGTGACATAGATATTCAGAATCTAAGTGTGAGGTAAGACCTAGCACCACCATCTTTGAAGATTTAGAACGGTTTTCACCATGTTAATATTTTTCTCAGGAAAGAAAGATTCCACATGAACTCTGACCTGAGAAAATTTTTACTAGAAAATGTTCACAGTTTCCAGAAACATTCACACTCCCTCTGTCCCCCTCCCGCCCATTGCTTCCACTCACCTGAAGCACAGTGAATACAGATTACTACTGTCCTCAGGAGGCTTCTAAATCCCTCATAAAAACAGTCACTATGTCTGAACAGAGGATCTGCCCGGATCCTGAAGACGACGGAGTGTGTCCTAATACCCAAGATAACTTGAAGTCTCTTTCCCTCATTCATTTCTTTGATGTCATTGTCCTCTGCCTGTTAGAGTCCTCTCAGCTGACACCATACACAAGGGATGTCTAAATCTCTGCTTTTAGCTTCTACACTCTTTTTTTTTTTTTTTTTTACAGATGTTCACTCTGTGTGCTTGTGGGGACTCATGCCACCTTGTAGAATGGGAAGAAGGCCTGAATAAGTTAATTCCCCAGTAAATGCTTATAGTTGACAAAGGCACAGCTTGTCAAAAACCTCAGAGACTCAGAGGGCTGGCAAAGCCTTCCTTAGGAGACCAAGTGCAAGTGTTGATAGTGTACCCATAAAATGCCCCACCATAGCTTTCTCCCCTAGACATTTATGGTTGGGAGAATGTTCCCGTATAGAACTGCTCCTAAAGAGAATAGCTAAATCATGTGTGTAAACCATACACTCCACCTCTTTGTTTATCTGCATGTAACGACTCCACCTTTGTGTTCAACAGTATGAAATAAATGCACAGCATGGTATTGTCTCAAAAACAACAACAATACATAAACCAAAACTCTGCCCTGAGACATTTAGGGCACACTTGACACTAGCTGTCGCTTTGAAGACTCAGGGCACAGTTTTCCTGGGTGATAAGTTCTTGCCAGTGTTCAGAAAGGTATTACAGCTATGGGCACTTTCAGGAGCTGTGGCATTGCTCTCTGTGTTCTGGATTTATTATTTGTACAGTCCCAACACCCTTGTGATTGAGCATATATGGAGGAAGGGAGTGGTTTTCTTTTGAGATAATATCATATATAGCCCAGCCTTACCTTGAACTCTCCCTGTAGCTGAGCTTAGCCTTGAACTCCAGTTTCTTTACTCCACCACACCTAAGCTTTATGTTTTTTATTTGTGTCTTGATATCATGTGTGCCATTCTGTATACTGTCTGTTTGCTAACTTTTATACCAGTTTCCAGAATAAAGGAAATCTAGCACAGGGAAAGGAAGAAGGGAAGGACTTCAGAATTGTCTAGGGGCTCATTCTTGTTTTCTCATGACAGCAACAAGGTGTGCGGATTTTCATAATGCTTTACAAAGAAGTGGAGCTAGCCCTCGGGATCAACAGCGAGTACAGCAAGCGGACTTTGATGCGACTGCACCCCAACATAAAGGTAACCCTGGAACCAATGATTACCATCCCACAGGGGCCATTTCTGTATAGATTCCCTTAATGCTCATTTTGAATGAACAGCATCAAATCTTCAGAAATGCAGACGGTATTACACTTTCTTGTGTTGCTTTCCAAAAATTAGCATGCAAAGGCATGGGTATTTCACACATACATACTGGGTTTCTGTTGAACCCCCTCCTCATCCCCTTCAGCCAGCCTCCTGCTCCCCTTTACCCCTCCCCATAGTAGCCTTTATTTTGTGTTCATGGCCCATGTATTTTCATACCCTTTTTCTCCCTGTTCCCCATTCCCTTAAAACTCCTCTTCCTTTCCCATAATCCTCTTTTCAGTTTCTTGATCCTACTCATACCCCACAGATATACACATAAATAAATGTTTAAATCTAGGATGCATACATGAGAGAAAACATTTGGTATTTGCCTTTCCAGGTCTCAGATACTAAATAAAATTCTATTCTGTATACATGTACATATTCATCTGTTGATGTACATATAGGTTGGTTTCACTTGCTCGTCCTTGTAAATAGAACAGCAGTACATGCAGTTGTGCAAAGATCAGTGTGGTGGATCAGAGTTCTTTGCCTAGCCAAGAGTACCACTGATTCCTATAGCAGCTTAATTTCAGTTTTCTTCTCTTTCTTTTCTTTTCTTCTTGGGAATACAGTCTTACTATGTTAGTCTGGTTGGCTTGGAACTTGCCGTATAGACTAGGCTGGCCTTTAACTCACAGAGATCCTCCTGCCTGCCTGCCTGCCTCCCGGGATCTGGAAAGGTTGTATTCCCATCCAGGCTTAGTTTTCTAGAGACCTGCACACTGATTCCTGCAGTGGCTGTACCAGTTTACTCCACCAATGTGAAGCAAAGCTTCCTCTTTCTCCATAGGCTCTCCCGCAATCACTGTTTGTTTTCCCAAGGATGGCTCTTCTGCCCGGCCAAGTTGGGATCTTAAAATGCCTTTAATTTGCATTTCTTTGATAACTAAGGATGTTGAATGCTTTTTAAAAAAAATCTTTCTTTTGAGACTTGGCTCTTCAGCTAAAATATTTCCTCATATTCCCTCTGTTGATTGTTGCAGGAAATATTAAAAAAAAAAAATCATCCCACCATCTCTCCTATCCCACCGCTCTGTGTTCCCACTCTAGTATCAACACTATCGGTCCACAACACTATGTCCCGGTAGGGTCACATTCTCTCCCAGCTAGCGAGTTCATCTCCATGCAGCGCCCCACATACCCCATGATCAGCCATCTCAACGCCTAGTTACCCAGTAGAAACATGACTCATAAAGCTTAATTATCCAATCAGATTTATATAACAATAAGGTCACAATTTACAAGATGCCAATAAAGAATTTCAGAGCCAACTGATAAAGATAAAGCTTTAACCCAATTATTCTAACCTTGTGTAGACCTTAGCTACTTGTGCTGTTTAAAACCACTTAAGAGCAGGATGATCTTCCTGTTCATCTGCCTCCATGTTGGCTTCTCCTCCTTCTCTCTTCATCCAATCACAGGCCTGCCACTGCCCTAATGCTACTGGACAGAGAAAGTCCTGCAACAGTTGATGGGTATGAGTAGATCTTACATTTCTCAACTCTGACCCTGATAACTGAGGACAAAAGTAGAGGCAAGAATATGCTCCTTGCACTGTTAGAATCAGGAGCTCTGTCTCCTGCCCAAATCACCATTAAGATAAGCCCAGAAGCACTTGGATGGAAGTTCACCACGAAGGTCTGTGATCTCTGCAAGCAATGAAGAGCCTTGTTCTAGGATGTGAAACGTGGGTTTTGAGATCACCAGTGTCTAGAGTGAGATGTGGATAAAGTAACTGAAATGACAAACAGTTGAAAACCACCTTGACATCTCACTAGACCTTAAACCTACTGATAAATGTCATCCAGCCCCCAAGACTTGTAAATTATATACTGCACTTGGTTAAAAATCAGCACAGAGGATAAGTCACATTTGAAGCACCTCAATGCTCATTCATCAGATGTAAGAGTACAGGAAGGACCATCGTTGAGGATGTGAAAAGACAAGCCAAAAAAAGAGGGGATAGTCACAAATCCTAGACCTGAAAAGGGCTATATTTCTAGCCTACATGGTGTTCTTGAACAACTTGATCATTACAAGACATTTTTCAATGAGCAAGGCTCTGAATGGACACTTCAGGAGATTCCAATAGCCAAGCCATACCAGATGACATCAAACATTATTGTTAATCAGGAAAATGCAAAACTCCAGTGAGGTGCTGAGTCACATCTACCAGGCGAGCTATAATCAATGGTCAGGTGATATCTTGTATCTTAGAGAGTATAGAACCTTTGTCCACGTTGCTGAGAGTACAGAGCCCTTATACATGTTGATGGGGTAAATAACAGTACAGCCACTTTGAAAAACAATCTGCTTGTTCTTCAGAGTTAAGGATACAGCTGCCATATAATCTAGCAATTCCACCTCTAGGCCTATACTCAAGAGAACTGAAAACATAGAACTATGTACAAACTTACATAGACATGTGCCTAATAACACTGCTCATAATAGCTAATAGGTATTAGCTTAATACACTTAAATGCTGGTCACGCGATAAATGGATAAGCAAAGATCAGTATCTTTATGTTCAACATAGGCAGTGGTGAAATACTAAAAGATGACCCAACAGGGATTAACTTCTAAAACACTACACTAAAGAAGATGCCTTATTGGGTGTAGTGGCCCACGCCTTTAATCCCAGCATTTGGGAGGCAGAAGCAGGCAGATTTCTGAGTTCGAGGCCAGCCTTGTCTACAGAGTGAGTTCCAGGACAGCCAGGGCTATATAGAGAAACCCTGTCTTGAAAAAAATAAATAAATAAATTCTAGGGTCAGCCACGGATACATAGGATGTCTCTCTCTTTCTCTCTCTTTCTCACTCACTCACACACACGCACACACACACAGAGAGAGGGAGAGAAAGAGAGAGAGAGGGAGAGAGAGAGAGAGAGAGAGAGAGAGAGAAAGAGAGAGAGAAATGTATGTTATGTGAAAGTAGCCAGGAAGATGGTCAACAAGAAAGGGGAGAGAGAATGAGAAAGAAGTCTGATGACGTCATATATAATGAAACCTATCACTCTGCATGCTCACTTAAAATGAAATTTAAATTAAAGGAAGAATTCAGGGTGGTATTGTGGGTTAAAAATGGTGTACCCACACCAGGTGGGCATCGGGGGCTGTGAGAAGCTGCAGGACCCTACTCTGGGGGTAGGGAAGTGCAGTCTGTGGTCTCTACGGAATCCGCCAGAGTTGGCTCAGGGTCCCCAGGCCTGCAAGGAGTCTGAAGACGACAGGTTCTAGTTCTTAGACACTGTAGATGCCGCTGGATGTCATGGAAGAGCTGAGAACAGAGTGGAGGTAGTGGGTGGACTCTAGCCTGTGGCTAAGGAGAAAAAGGCAGGGGAAAGAGCTCTGGCTGGGTCCACTTGGCTTGGGTGGGTGGGTAGCTTGGCTTGGTGGGGACCATGGCTGGGAACATAGAGAGGTCTCCTGCAGGAGATTAGATGTGCTGTTAGGGGAAGACCTGCTCCAATGTGAAGAGGCAATTCATGGTTTTAAGGTGTTTATTGTAGAAAGGCAGAGAAAGGGAGAAAATTGAGAAGTAGAGACCAGCCATGGCCATGTGGAGAGAGGAGGGAAGGGAATGTGGAGAGAGGGGGAACAAGAGGGCAAGAGGCAAGGGAGAGAAGCAGGAGTAAGAGTAAGAGAGGGAGGAGGGGGTAAGCAGGACCTTTTATAGTGGGCGGGGCTTACCTGACTGTTGTCAGGTAACTGTGGGGAGGAGCATACCTGGCTATTGCTAGGTAACTGTTGGGTTGGAGTCCAGACAGAATACCAGGAGCTTGGGGCATCGTCCTGTGTTACTGATGGCCACAGAATTATGGAGCTGGGGCCTTGGGTCAGGAACCTAGTGTCTAAGAGGACGTGGCAAGCTTCCTTCTGTCCCTTGCAGAGTTATCTGCTGTGAGTCAGGGGTTTAAACCTAGCCCAACTAGAAAACAGGCTGCCTTTCACTGTCCAAAATGGTGTGATGGCTCCTGCCTTTAACCACACCACTAAGGAGGTAGAGGCAGGAGGATGTCTATATTTGAGGACAGACTGGTCTATATAGTGAGTTCTAGATTAACCAGGGCTACATAGTGAGGTCCTGTTGGAGGAAGAGGAGGAGGAGGAGGAGGAGGAAGAGGAGGAAAATGATGATGATGATGATGATGAGTCAAATAAAAATAAAAGAACACATCAAAACTTACAGGAATTTGCAAAAGCAATACAAAAGGGAGATGTTTATAGCTATAAATCCTTCATTAGAAAAGAGATAAAGTCTCAAATGTCAGTTTATAGTTAAAACCTAAGGATCCAGACAAAGGAGAACAAAGCAAACCTAAAGGTAGCACAAGAAAGAAAATGACAAAGAGTGCATAGACACACCACAGGCGGAACAGGAAAAAAAAAAAATCAGTGGAACCAAAAGTTCGTTCTTAGAAGGATCAACTAGTTCAAGAAACCTTTATGTGGAAGGAGGAGGAGAAAGGAAAAGACTCAGGTTTCTGAAGGCAAGACATGAAAGAGGGGCCATTGGGGAAGAATCCACAGGAGTGGGAAGGATTGCAGAGATTCTGTGAACACAAGCACACCCAGTAACCGGGTGAACAGGACAAAACCAGCCAAGGCTAACTCAAGAAGAGGAAACTGGATGGATCCAGCCAGTCAGGAGATCAATCAATAGTTAAAAATTTCTCCCCAGGGAAAAACACTGGGTCCTTTTGATGGCTTCATCGATGAGCCTTGACCAACAGTTAAAGAAGGCCTACATCAGTCCTTCTCAAATCTAGTCAGTAACCAGATGGGAAGGCTGGCTAGCTGAAGGAAAACTGGTAATGTGGTAAACTTCATGTTTTATGTATTTTACCACAATATATGAAGGCATTAGCCAATATTTTGGGGGGGCCATCCTTATTGGAAAAAATAATAGGATCATATAGGGAATTCATCCTGAGGCAGTTTATCTATCAATTTTTCCAAGTACCTTCATATAAGGAGCTATCCAGCTATCTGTGTGCTGGTGTCATCAGGATAATTTCTTCTTTTTTGTTCTTCTTGTTTGTTTGTTTGTTTGTAGAGACAGGGTTTCTCTGTAAAACCACCCTGGCTGCCCTGGGACCAGGCCGGCATCACAGAGATCTGCTTGCCTCTGCCTCTCAAGTGTTGGAATTAAAAGCATGCACCACCATACCCAGCACCAATATAACTTACAAATACATGTTGGCTGAGTGTTTTATTTATTTATTTATTTATTTATTTATTTATTTATTTATTTATTTATACCGAGTGTTACCCTTAGAGGGGGAGGAAAGAGAACCTACAGCTATTAAATTGACATAGCTTTAATGGTTGCCTTTCAAGTCAAATGACGATTTCTTCAAAATATCTCATTGGACTGAAAACTTAAACCATAAGAGGGCACACGTAAGGGCCTGTACCTGGGATCCCAGCATTGAGGAAGCTGAGACAAGAGGATCTCAAGTTCTAGACCAGCCAGGGTAATCCTTAAAAAGGAAAAAAAAAATTAGTTGCAAATCTTTTTCTGCTAATACTGAGACTAAAATTTTTTTAAAGCTTAAGAAACTTTCTTTGGCATATATAAAACACATTTTTGTACCTGAATTACTTTTAAGAATATTTTTCAAGGAGAAAGCAGCCTATCATATTGAAATGTGAAGGCCAGTTCTAAAGTATCTTCTCTGTGGATTTCTCCTGTCTCCAGGTGATGAGACATCCAGACCACGTGTCCTCCAGTGTCTATCTGTGGGCTCACCATGAGAAGCTTGTCATTATCGACCAATCAGTGGCCTTCGTGGGTGGGATTGACCTGGCCTACGGAAGGTGGGACGACAATGAACACAGACTCACAGATGTGGGCAGTGTCAAGCGGGTCACCTCAGGACAGTCTCTGGGCTCTCTCACCGTAAGTACCTGTGGGATAGCACAAAACCGGCAGGCTTGTCTAAACCCATATATGTAGCTTAACTGAAAAATGGCAGGCTTGTTATGGAAGTAGCGTGACTGACCCAGGAATGCAGAGCTGACTTTTCCTGAGAGGCATGGTGGACAAAACTGCTTCCCTGTACTAGCCCACACCACACCACCTGCCTAACCTGGAACCCATTCTCTTTCCACTTCTGTAAGAAGAGAAAGCAAGTTTGGTGTGGAGTATGTTATCTGAATCAGCTCCCTGGTTTTCCATTCAAACCAAGGATTTAATTTTTAATTTGAGGAAAAAGATGTTCATTAACAAAAATGTGTGACGATCAATACTTAGGTTAAATCAGAGTAAGAAGCCCATTAAGGTTGGTGCTGCAGTGACCTCTGCTCACTCATGAGAGTGTGTGCTCCGCTATGGTGAGTGCTTTTTAGAATTTCCTAGTTAGGGACACAAAAATCAGTAGGTCATTCCGGGGCCATTTAGAGGGAATTAGAGCAGGGATCTAACTAATAACTTCTCAAAATACCTGCCAATCAAGAGCTGCCAAAATATCTCCATTTGTATATGCACCTGCTTCGTGTTTCAGCTCTATGTATTTATTAAAACACTTGACTGGCTCTTCTTATTTACCGATAGGAATATTGGTGG
>JADRCC010528476.1:0-17715 GCA_019843855.1 Hylomyscus alleni
TCTGAGCATTCACACAAGTGAATGGACAAATACAAAGATTTAAAAACTGATCTTCAATTATTCTATATAGTTTTTGTCCTGCTTTGTTTTGGTAATGGCTACCCCAATGTGCGTGAAGTCATATATCAGTATGGCCTACAATTATCATCCCTATAATCCCATATGGTTAAAGATTGGCAGCATTGTTTTTTGTTCGTATTGACTTCCAAGCCACTTTTGACAGAGTTATCCAACTAATTACATAGACATGCTCATGGATATCTTCATTTTTGTCTTACATATTTTTACTTTGATTGGCTAAAATAAGCATCAATAATGACATAAATAATGATTGATTCTCCTAGGGTTAAAGTGATCAGTTTTGATTAGTAGAAAAATTTCTAACATGTATGGGAGCTGCACAGATTATCTGACCTTCAGGCAGCCCATTCAGAAAGAGAAAATCATAGTGTTTCTAGATTTGCCACATTGTATGGCTTCAACTAGGGGTACTTGCATATCTAAATTGTGATTATTATCACTAAACTGTCACTAGAGGGCCATCTGGATTATTTCAGAGTCTTATTTCCAATCTGGGCAGTATATATACTCTTATGAAAAAGTTTGTGTCTAATCTTGTGCCCTCTTTACTAACTGATACCATGTTTGGCAGTCCTTGCTGTTAGAAAATATTAGACCATTGACATTTATCTTGAGCTTCATAACATACATGGATTGAATCCACAAGAATGATACTGTTCACACTGACATCTTTTGATAGAAACACACACACACACACACACACACATACTTCTAGTCATGTTTTAGTAACAGTCATCTGCAGACCTGTTTCAAGCAGCTTCACAGAGTGAATCAAATAGCAGATAGAAAAGCATGCAAATTGATCCAATCTGATTACCTGTTTAGCCATCGTCTTGGAAGACATGATCAGTATCTGGACTAGTTCTGACTCTAATAATACCATGTAGAATGGATATATACACGATTGCTCGAGATGTGGCGTGGAATAAACACCAAAACTATAAACTGACTTGACCTATCATCCACACTATACATCTCAAAACTCGTAACCATCATTCAGTCAATGAATACCAATAGAATAATAGCAAGAGTGCAGTTTTGCCTTGAGTATCTAAAACAAGTTAACATTTCCATAATGAGACACTAAGTATATCAGTAGCTAATATGGTAGCCTGCATAAATTTCAATGAACATTGCTTTTGCCAGGGGAAGAAAGAATATTTTATTTCCTATAAGTAAAGAGGAAGCAATTATTTAACAGAAAAGTTGGAAATTGAATATTGACCTTGGTCATGAGAATGTAAAGTCTTGTTGACTGGTTAAAGCCACTGTCAAGATTTACAAACAAAACTGTGAAACACTCGAGCTCCTTCTCCAAGGTAAGAACTTGTTGATGGGTAGCAGCTAACAGTGGGTTAACTCTTGTACTTAAAGCAACTGACATTTTGCCTAGATATATACCTCAGTGAATTATGACACTCATCAAATAATAATTGCATTTACATTGTTTCAAATGCTTTTTTGTGTAGGGTTGAAACTGAAGAGCTTTTAAAAGCTAATTTTAAAATAATTTCTGAAGAAACTTCCCAAAAGTTTATAACACTCCATACTTTAATTCAATTGGTTATAAATGTTTACTTTTAATGTTGGTAACAGTTCATGATGTGCCAAAGTCAGCAGTTATATAAATGCCAACCTATCAGTTCTGTCAAAATGAGCATCTCATTATCATTTCAGATTATTACAAATGCCAATTAAAAAAAAGTGTTGCTGGTGATTATGGCAGTTTTAAAGATTTATGCTTGGATTTATAGCAAGAAATTAATCCTTCTACACTGAATACTTTATTTGAAGTGAGTTACCCTCCTTACAAAATACTCATTGTGATTAGCTACTGTCTCTGGGAAGCAGTCTGCAATTTTGTCTTCTGTCTTCAATTTCTGAACACCAAGTGTCAGAGTATGACAGAAATATCTACCACAGAACTGAGTGTTAGAACCTCCCATTCCAGGTGCTGGTCTTGCATTTTTGCAAATTTTGAGAAGTATTTCTTGAAGGAAATGGGGGTCTAGGAACAAAGTTTTATAATATTTCCTGTTTTCTGCCTGTCTTCTTTCCTTGAGATATAAATAACTAGCTGCCAAATACTCAAATCATCTATTCCCACGCCTTCCTTACAGTGACAGCTAGTACCTACTGTTGCAGTGATGAAAACAGTAATGGGTAGATTATGCTAGGTGGTGATCATGTCTATTGGTTTCTGTTAGGTGGTCTTTGACTCTTGGAGTAAACACTACGTGACAAGATGACACAAATTCATTGCAGCTGCATATGTATATTTACAAGCATAATAACATGTATTATGTAGTTTAACTTTTAGGTAAATAGTTAAAAGTATTATTCCTTTGGCTTTTTCTGTCATCCTTTTTATTATATTCTTCTTCTTCCTTCTGTATTTACTTACATCTCCTGCCCCTTCTGACACATTTCCCATGCCCTGTTTTTCCCCATCTCTATTGTCCCCATTTCCCTATCCTGAATATTGTTCTGTTTTTTTTTTAATTGGACATTTTCTTCATTTATATTTCAAATGTTTTCCTATTTCCAGGTCTCCCCTTCAGAAATCTCCTTTCCCATGACCCCTCCCCCTACCTCTATGAGGGTGCTCCCCCACCCACCAACCCACTCCCAACTTCCCTCCCTGACCTTCCCCTACACTGTGGCATCGAACACCCTCAGGCACAAGGGCTGCTCCTCCGACCAATGTCCAACAAGGCCATCCTCTGAAATACATGGGCAAAGCCATGGGTCCCTTCATGTGTACTCTTTGGAGCTCCCCAGGAGCTCAAGGGGGTCTAGCCAGTTGACACTGTTGCTCTCCCAATAAGGCTGCAAACAACTTCAGATTCTTCAGTCCCTTCTCCAACTCCTCTATCAGGGACACTGCGCTCACTCCAATGGTTAGCTGCAAACATCTACCTCTATATTTGTCAGGATCTGGCAGAGCCTCTCAGGAGACAGCAATATCAGGCTCCTGTCAGCAAGCACTTACTGGGATCCATAATAGCATCTGGGTTTGGTGACTGTACATGGGATGGATCCTCAGGTGGGGCAGTCTCTGGATGGATCTCCTTCAGTCTCTGTTCCACACTTTGTCTCTATATTTCCTCCTGTGAGTATTTTGTTCTTCCACAATTTGATCTTCCTTCTTGTGCTCTATGTAGTCTGTGAATTGAATCTTGGTCCCTTTAGGTCGAGAATCTTCACTCTCTTCTATACCTATTATCCTTAGGTTTGGTCTTCTCATTGTGTCCTGGATTTCCTGGATATTTAGGGTGAGGAGCTTTTCCTATTTTGCATTTTTCTTGACTGTTGTGTGAATGTTTTCTATCTTCTGCACCTGAGATTCTCTCTTCTATTTCTTGTATTCTGTTGGTGATGATTGCACCTATGACTCCTGATCTCTTTCCTAGGTTTTCTAACTCCAGGATTGTCTCCCTTTGTATTTTTTTATTGTTTCTATTTCCATTTTTTTATTTGTTCAATTCGTTCACCTGTTTGGTTGTGTGTTACTGTAATTCTTTAAGGGATTTTTGTGTCTCCTCTTTAAGGGCTTCTACTTGTTACCTGTGTTCTCCTGTGTTTAAGGGAGTTATTTATGTCCTTCTTAAAATCCTCTCTCATCATCATAAGATGTGATTTTAAATCAGGGTCTTGCTTTTCTGGTGTGTAGAGGTAACCAAGGTTTGTTGTTGTGGGAGACATGGGTTCTGATCCTGCCATGTTGCCTTGGTTTCTAGTGCTTATGTTTTGGCTTTGCCTCTCCCCATACTGTTATCTCTGGTGTTAGCTGGTCTTGCTGCTAGTGACTGTGACTTGTCCCTCCTACACACCTGTGTGTCAAAACTCCTGGGAGACAAGTTCTCTCTGGGAGGAAATTGGGTCAGCTCCAGAGTACAGATGAAACCAGAAGGATCCTGTCCCTGTCTTTTCCTTGGTTCCTGGCTCTGGGCAGGTTCCTCTTGGGACATGAATTTGAGCAGAAGTGATGGTCTTTCCTCTGCTCACAGGCGTGTTAGCACTCCTGGGAGACCAGATCTCCCAGCGGTATTTAGGTATGGAGAGCTGTGACATAGAATCACCTCCCAGCACAGAAATATTGTTTTGCTTTTTTTAAAATTTATTTATTTCTGTAATTACTTCAGACTGTATACTCATATCTGAATATTTGGAAGTGGGAACCTCCAGTGAGAGAGAACATTCGACTTTTTCCATTTTGGGTCTGGGTTATTTCACTCAATATTATCTTTTCTAGTTCCATTGATTTGCCTGAAAAGCTCATTATTTCATTTTACTTTAAGCTGAATAGTATTCCACAGTGTATCTTTGTTGGACTTAATTAGGGCTTCCTGGCTGTGAAGGTACAAAACCACCAAGGTAACTCTTATAACAAAGCATGTATTCTCGCTGCCTTTCATTTTCAGAGGTTCAGTCCATTTTCATCATCATGCCAGGAGGCATGGCCGTGTGCAGGCCAATATGGTGCTAGAGGAGGAGTTGTATATTTAAATCTTGATCTGAAGGCAACCAGGAAAAGACTGACTTCTGCAGGCAGCCAGTAGGAATTTCTGATTCCATACTAAATGCAAAGCTTGAGCACCAGGAGTCCTCAAAACCCACCTACACAGTAATGCATTTCCTCTAGCAATGCCACACCTCTTCCAATAAGGCCATACTTCCTAATAGTGCTATCCCCTATTCCCAAGCAATCAAATACATGAATCTATGAGAGTCAAATGTATTCAAAACATCACATTCCATTCCCTGGCCACCACAGGCTTGTAGCAATAACAATGCAAAACACATTTAGTCCAACTTCAAAAGTCTCCATAGTCTGTCACAGTCTTAACAATGTTTAAAAGTCCAAAGTTCAAAGGTTCTTCTGAGATTCATGCAATCTTTTGACTATAATCCCCTATGTCTTAGTTACAGTTTTACTGCTGTGAACAGCCACCATGACCAAGGCAACTCTTATAAGGACAACATTTAATTGGGGCCAGCTTACAGGTTCAGAAGATCAGTCCAGTATCATTAAGGCAGGAGCACAGCAGTGTCCAAGCAGGCATGGTGCCAGAGAAGCTAAGAGTCCTACATCTTCATCTGAAGGCTGCTAGCAGACTGGCTTCCAGGCAACTAGGAAGAGAATCTTAAAACCTACATCCACAGTGATACTACCTACTCCAACAGGGCCACACCTCCTAATAGTGCTACTCCCTGGGCCAAGCATATAGAAATGATCACACCCACTAAAATTAAAATCAAAAGGTAGATCACACACTTCTAAAATCACAGGATGTACATTATTCCAAAACTTCATAGTCAGGAAATACTGGACCAAAGTAAGACCAAAAGCCAGCTAAGCAAACCCTAAACTCTGCATCTCCATGTCTGATATCCAACTTCTTTCAGCTTTGTTGACTGCAACACATTTCTTTCGCTTGGGCAGGTTTCACATTTTTAGCCATTTTCTCAGCAGGTATTACATAACTATGGCATCTCTAACATCTTGAAATATCTAAGGCAACTTTAACTTCAAAGCTTCTTCTTCTAATGTCTGGGATTCACAATTGAACTTCTTGGACTTTCCAAAGGATTTGCTTACTTCTCCAGTTCTACCCTCTGTAGCACTCTAGGCTCTGGCTGACTCTCCAGAAATGCTGCTACTATTCTTGGTGGTCATCCCATGGAACTGGCATCTCCAAAACACTGGGGTCTTCCACTGCAACTAGATTGCACTTTTACCATTAGCCTCTCATAGGTTCACTTTACAGTGTCAGTTCTCTACTTCAATTGCCACTGAGGTTACACCTTAACCAGAGGCCTTTCTTTGCTTGTTATAGTGCCCAGATAGAGCTACATTCTAGCACCCCTTCATTCCTTCAAAAACAGTGCTGTTTGGATAATTCTTACACATTACCATGCCTGGCAGCCACCATGAGGTATCTTGCCTATCTCTGGAACACAGCTTCTTTGTGCTCTAAGAAAACACTTCCCAGAAGATTTCATCTCAGTGATGCTGGTCTCTTCTTAATCACCACTAATTTTTTAGTTCTATCTAACCAGCATCAGTTGTCCCAGTAAGTACTTCTGTTCTTGACTCTAAATCCATACCTACCTGGCCAAAGCTGCCAAGTTCTACTGATTGTTGGGTCTGGAACATTCCCACCTCATTCAATTACATCTTCCCCAGATTTCTGTTTTTCATGGTTTCTTTCACTGCCTAAGCTTGTCTGTCCTGTAACATGCTCTGCAAACTGACTTTGAACTCAGAGATTTTCATGCCTCTGTCTTCTGAGTGTTGAAATTATCATACCTAAACCTAAATTTTTCTTTAATTCCTTTTCGAAGATCTTTATAGACAGCCACTATGCCTCAAAATCTGGATCAAGAACATGTGGCACTAGATGTCAAGATCTGGATCAAAATCTGATGTCTTCCAGTCTCAAGTTCTAGATCATAAATACACCCTCCATTCCTAGACTGCCGTTCATTTCAGATATAGTAAAGTTCACAACCAAGAATAGACACTACAACCAATTCCTTGTCAATTTGGCACACAAACAATCTCCTTATGTCCAAATGAAAACAATAACCAGGTGCATAACACAAAGCATTTGGTATAACTGTCCCTTGTTCAATGGTGAACATATAAATAATAAGCTTAGCTGAGGAGATTTTGCCCCAAGATCACTATTCCCTCGATTCCATTTAATATCCTTGAACACAGGATTTAGCTCAATTTACTTGTTTGTGTCATGTCCTTTAATCCTTGAACCATACATTTTCTGTTTTTTTCTTTCTCAGTTTGCTACCTCTGACCAAAACACTTTTCATAAGAGTGAACCACAGGACAGAGTCTACACTAGGCTTTTTTGAGATTTCTTTTGTCAATGCAATTAATCTAAACTTCTTCATCTTATCCTCAGGCAGATTCTTCAGACAAGGGCAAAAAGTAGTCACATTCTTCTCCAAAATATCACAAGAATAATCTCCAAGTAATATACTTCTTCTTTAAATCCTCTTGAGCCAAACCCCCACAACACAACTTCTGTGTTCCTATTAGGATGACCCATTATGCCTCACTTAAAACATTCCACTGCTTTCCTAATCTGAAGTCCTCAAATCCACATTCTTTCAAACAAAAGCATGGTCAGGCCTATTACAGGAATACATTAGTTCCCAGTACCAAGTTCTGCCTTAGTTAGGATTCAGTTGCTGTCAAGAGACATCATGACCAAGGCAACTCTTATCAAAGAAAACATTTCATTGGGGCTGGCTTATAGTTCCAGAAGGTTAGTCCATTATTATCATGTCAGGAAACATGACAGTATGCAGGTAGATATGTTACTGGAGAAGGAATTGAGAGTTCTACATCTTGATCTGAAGGCAACAGAAGGAGCCTGACTTTCCTGGTCAGCCAATAAGAAGCTCTGATTCTACACTGAGCAACACATGATCACTAGTAGTCTCCAAAGCCCACACACAGAATTATGCACTTCCTCCAACAATGCCACATCTCCTGCAATAAGGCCACACCTCCTAATAGTGCCACTCTCTATAGACAAGCATTCAAACACATGAATCTTTAGGGACAAATCTATTCAAACCACCAAAGTACCTTGCTGTTCTTCCTATGGGATTGCAAACTCCTTCAACTCCTTCAGTCTTTTCTCTAACTCCTCTATTGGGGACCCCACGCTCAGTCCAATGGTTAACTATAAGGATCCGCCTCTGTATTTTTAAGGCTCTGGCAGGGCCTCTCAGGAGACAGCTATATCAGGATCCTGTCAGCATGCACTTCTTGGCATCCACAATGGTGTCTGGGTTTGGTAACTGTATATGGGATGGATCCCCATGTGGGAAAGTATCTGGATGGCCTTTCCTTCAGTCTTTGTTCTATACTTTATCTCCATATTTGCTCCTGTGAGTATTTTGTTTTCCTTCTAAGAAGGACTGAAGCACCCACACTTTGGTCTTCCTTCTTCTTGAGCTTCGTGTGGTCTGTGAATTGTATCTTAAGTATTTGGAGCTTTTTGGTTAATATCTACTTGTCAATGAGTGCATACCATGTGTGTTCTTTTGTGACTGGGTTACCTCACTCAGGATATTTTCTAGTTCCATGCATTTGTGTCAGAATTTCATGATTTCATCATTTTTAATAGCTGAGTAGTACTCAATGGTGTAAATGTACCACATTTTGTGTATCCATTCCTCTGATGAAGGACATCTATTAGATGTTATCTGTGCTTCTTGTATTTGTATGAGTATGTATTTCCTTAGTTTGGAGGAATATTTTCTATGAACTTGTGGGAGATTTGGTCTATACCATTTATTTGGCATATTTCTACCTAGTCTAGGACTATAATTCAAAGTCTGATTTTTTTTATAGTGACCCACATTTCATGTGTTTTCCTTTTATTTTTGTATGTGTTTCTTGTTTACATAGTCTAAGTCTTTTAATTTATCTTCACACCCTGATAGTCTATCTTCTGCCTAAGTCCTCATCAATTTTTCTGTTTCCTTGTAGAATTTAGTTCTCAAATATCAAATTGTCTTTTCAAATCATACTTATGTTTTCTTGGGTAACACTAAAATGGTTATTATACTTATACTTTACCCCCTTGATTTCATTAGACTGATGTGTGTGTGTGTGTGTGTGTGTGTTCCTGCCTTCTCTAAACTCCTTGAACTACTAATGAAGTTTATGTTATTCTTATAAATTCTTTATCCTGTAGTTCATCTAGGTAATTTTCATTGATAAAGATTTTGACAGATGTATCATATTGTTGATAGTCTTGTTTATTCAAACTTTTAGTATATATTCAGCAAATGTGAAGTTGAGAAAGTAAATGTAACTACCAGTCAATATAGATTTGACTTGAATAAATCAAATGTTAAAATAGCTCTTCTAATATTACATAGTTTCCATACATTACATTAACTTTCTCTAAGAAATGATCAACAGGTAGAGTAATTATGTATGTGCATTTCAGACACCATTGAGAATACAAAATGGTAAAGACTCTACTGGTAAAATGCAGATATCACAAGAAAGAACTCCAAACTGGTAATACCAAAGCACTACACATATTTATATGGCTTCTACTTGCTTCTAGAACACCTCCAGATATTTCTGATAATTTGCACATCCCTGGTGTTCAAAACATAATAAGGTGTGATAAAATATTTAACATGTTACCAAATGCATAGATTGTTTTTTATAAGTTTCACTGAAACATTTCTCCTTGATTCTATTACCCAATAAATAAGAAAATAAAGCAACTATGACATTTAAATAAGCAAGAGTCATATAAAAAAGCAATATTTAAGAAGCAAGGTTGCCCTGGATGGTTTACCTATCAATGATCCGTTCTCCGTCTGCTTCACCAGCTTCACAGTGTTCTATTTGAAGAACAGTAGAATAGCATCATTAGCATAAAGTCAAGTATAGCTTTTAAAAGCAAATATATCATTGTTAAACATATTTAACACAGGAATTGAATTCTAAATCTCAAGTACTAATGACTGTATATAAAATTAACTTTCTTTCAGGGTGCTGAATTATCATGTACTAGGAAGAAGATATTTCCTAATTGTATGTGTTTGGACTTATATTAGGATATATAAGGATAGGCTAAATATCTACTGTTTTGAAATCCAACAAAAGCAGGTAAATAAAGACAATGCTTCAGAATATAGCATTACTCAGCCATAAATTATATTTCTCCATCAAACCTCTTCTCAGAGCTCAGGGAACCCATTGGAACAGAAGGCAGGAAAGGTGTAAGAGGTGAAGTGCATCAAACATATCCCCTGAATGTATATTATGGATTCTAGTTTAGTCTGGGAATAGTAAAAGGGAGGGAAAACTGCAATCAAGATATACTGTTTGAGAAAACAATCTCTTTCCATTTAAAGAGAAAATATTAATATAGTGTTAATATTAATGTAGTTAATATAGTTAATATAGTATTAATATAAAGAGATAGAGGGGCAAGTTGGGTGAGAAGTTTAAATGAATAAAAAGGAAGGGAGGCCAGGATAAAGGCTGAACTCTGGGGATTAACAACTAAGACTAAAAGCCTACTCACACCTACTACTGTAGAAGCTTCCTAAAGTAGACACACATGTGAAAGGAAATTAATTGGAAGCACCATACAATTAAGAAAAAATGCCCCAGCTAGACATCTTATGCCACCAAATAAAATTTCTAATATAAGGAATGAGTTAAAACTTCTTGAGCATTTAGCAAAAGAATTCTCATAGATGATACTCTACAAATATCATAGGTTATTGACAAAGCTATTAGTTACCCTCTACAACTTGATGGTAGGAATATATTGCTGAAGACACCACTTACCCTGCAATGAGTTTCCAAGGATAGATATTCTGTAATCTCCTTTGTGTCTTCAGAGCCTAACACAAGTATGAGACTGCAGCAATATTCAACAACTGATATAAAATTAATAAAAAGGCAAAAGATTGGACAAATCAATTAACTACTTGTTATCATCATAGGTCCTATGAACACTTTTTCAAGGAACATCTCTGTTAAAAGAAAATATCAATCACAAGTACTGATATGAACAATTTTAATATATACTTAATATATAAGCTTTGGATCCCCAAAGGCATACTTAAATTAAAACTTTTTCAATTTGTATATCTTCAGTGACAGGCAGCCTATAAACAACATATACTGAAGTGGACTTATCACAGTACTATGCAGTAACTATTTCACACATCTAAGTGTTCCAGAGCAATGCAACTCAAGAACTAGTTCATCAGGTTCTGGTGTCCTTCTGTTATTTCTAGGTAACTGCTCTTTTTCTTCATCCTGCTTTGTCACACATAGTCTCTATGGGTTTCAAGGTCTCAAGCACAAGAACAAGATATGACCTCACTCTCACATTTCCACTGACTATCTATTAAAACTGGAACCTTCTCGGCCCCAGCATGACAACAAAATTGGCCATTCTACAACACGTTCAAGACCAAAGTTAGAAAGTACAGTCTTCAGAAATTGAAAAGATGACTGCGAAAGAGATTAATCATATTTTACCATCACTTCATAGTGCCATGTAATCTATGAGGCCAAAATACACCATGAGGTGGTAAGGTGCATCGTTTTTAGAAGCCAGAAAAGCTGGCAACCTGTTATATGAAAAACCAGGCTAATAAATCCATTGCATGGCTATAGTCCCAGGACTTACAGGAAAAAACTGAAGTTTCTTAGTTAGAAGACTTGAAATCAGATGAAGAATGGTGCTTAGTAAAGACACCTGTTGAATTTTTAGACATGTCTGATTTTCTATAGTCTTATAAGATCGTAATAACAGGAAGAACTGCTAATGGGCACATTAGAACATTGCAGTCATGTGAGCCTTTCAGTGAGTCTAAAGATAGTCTAAAATTAGATGTTCTTTCTTAAGTAAGCACAAAGATCATTTAATAAGACTTTAAAGGAAAATAACTAAATGGGTCTGGAATGCACCAAACTTTAAAACCTTTGCTACATAATAGAGCTCAAGGAAGATACAAGGAAGACTGAAAATGGAAGGAAAATGTTTGCAAACTTTATCAGTCACAAAAGACTCATACATACACAAAGAAATACTCCTGTACCTAAAGTGCAGACAAGGCAATGAGAAGATCATGAGGACTAGAGGATCAGGGAGGCTGCTGAGATAGTGTGTCTCCTACTAATGTCAGAAGCTATGTCCATAAAGTCTCACCAACATGACTGCCCAAAGTTGAGCTGAAAAAAATTAGCATCAATGGAAATGTCAGCGTGCATGAGTAAAATCTCATGAGGTCTTAATGCTATTTCCAAAATCTATAAGTAACAGGAAAACTGGGAGTGGATGAGGTAGTTGTCTCTAGGAAATAGCACATCAATTAGCTGTACAGCACTGAAAATGGTCAGCCAAGAAAACATACATATAAAAGTAAATCTTTACAAAAAAACAAAAACAAAACAAAAACAAAAAAACCCAAACAAAATATAAAAGGCAAAAAAGACACAAAGAGGCCTTGAATACAGTGAGGAGACAGTAAGCATTAAGTAAATAGCACCAAGTTTCCACTCTATACTTACTAAAACAGAATAATATTAACAAGAGGGCAACAATAAGTGCTAGAATACAGAGGCATGGGATTGTTCATCCATTACTAATGAAAATGTAAAATAGGAAAGCCATTGTGGAATTGAAAACGATAATTTCTTCCAAACACCAATTTACCATATGTACCAGTGATGCACTTCCTAGGCATTTAATCCAAAAATGTAACTATTTTTAAACACACAAAATAAAACTAAATATAGTGTTAGTAGAAGCTTTGCTAGTAATTGTTCTAAATTAAAATCCAGTTTAGTGAATACCTAAACAAGTGATGATGTATCCACAACATGGAATATTATTCAGTGATGAAAAGAACTGAACTATTGATAACAATCTATATGAATCTCAAGATAATAATACTAACTGGTGGAAAATAACTGTTTTCCAGACCCACCAGAGGACATGTAAACTCACAGTGCTTTTGGCAGTACACACAATCCCTTCACAAACTCAAATTCAAGCCAGACAAAATCCCAGCATGCAGTTGGGTGGTAGTGAGTCTGGAGTTCCACACATATTTAAGGAACTGTGAGCAATTGATAACTGTGGGGGAGATGGTGAGTCTATAATTAATTTAATGGTATGACCTCTGGTATATTAATCATATTCTAACAAAAGTCTGTACAGCCAAGAACATATGCCCAGCATAAATTATGCTCCATGGATTTAAAAGAAGAGACAGAGAATGGAAATAAAAATGAATGAACAAGAAAAATAGAGACAGAAGTACTTCTGTCCTCATTTAGAAAGCTGTGTATTTCAGGGTTTACAACACAGACGATCTGTAATTGGATCTTAATAATAATAGCATCAAGTTTAATAAAGAGGTACTGAGTAAGCAATGTGAAACTGGACAAGTGACCTCATACTTAGATAAGATACACTTGCAGTATGTTCTGCTTACGATGAAAATAAATTCAATGCATCTAAAGGGCATTTGATTGTGAAGTGGGCTGTTGTATGGCTTCTCCTAGGCATTCTATTATGCTTATGCTGGACATACAAGAAAAAAACAGATAAAAGAAATGATTCTACCAAGTCCAGCTTGATGAATCAATGAGTTTACTGGGACTACTTACAAGAAATAGGTAAGGTAAAGAATTATTTACAGAAGCATGAGCAGCTGCAGAAGCTATGCCACTGAAGAATGGCCCTCTTTCCAAGAAATGGCTAAAAACCTCACGAGTCTAAAGTGCTTCATGAGCCTTCCTCACCTTCCATGAGGAAGTGTTCATGGGCCCAGTCATATGGAAGTCTTTGAATTATCATATGTAATCTAACTTAATCAGATAAAAATTAACATGTTCAACAATGAGGGAATATCCATATATATTTTATTTTATGGTAAAATAGTGGGAAAGTATTGTATATGTTAATAAAGATGCCCACACTATCAGATTAGGTAAGATCAGATTAGGTAAGCTTTACAAATAATTGTAAAGCTACACATACATAATTATGCATATCACATGTATATACATGGATGGTTATGTGTTGTATAATGTTTTGGTTCATGGAAGACTGCATATTTGATAGTGAACCCATAAGATTAGAGTAGGCCTGAAAACTTCCTACAACTGGTATTGTGACTGGACTTTTTCCATGCTTAGATATGGTTAGCCATACATTACATTATAACTACATATAGCATTCGGTAAAGGAACATGCTATAAAGGCATGCAGCTTAGGATTAACAGACTATATCTAAACCTTAGACATACAATACATTTACCAGTTAACTTTGTGAATATATTCTACAGTGTTCACACCAAGAGAAAATTATCTAATGATGCATTTCTCAGAACTCACTTAACAATTTAAGCCACACACCCTGTATAAAAATCATTTCACTTAAATATGATGGTAGTATCATTTTATGTAAACATACAAACCTAGAAAAATATGTAACATATTAATATTTGGGTGGGGAAGGATAGTGGATATGATTACATTCTATATGCTCACAGGATATTAGATCTCTTCATATACACACTATATGAAATGAAAATAATTCTAAGAAGACAGGTGCATATTGAGGCACAAGAAGCAGAGGATAATGGAACCCAGCATGACCTTCTGAGTGTCACTTCCAGGGTGCATTCTCCTTCTGACACAGGTCAGGTGGAGTTAAGGAACTGAAGCATGAGCATCTTCCAAAATACAACTTGAGCCAGGAGAACAGGTGTTAATGTTCTGGGGGACTTTAAGAGAAGATCAGAGCCCTAACCTTGTATCTTTAAAATAGTTACTTGTATCATTACTCTGTATGGCACTCCCATCCATCTTGAGCTCTACCTGGATTATTTGAACTACACTTACTTTAATTTTTCAAATTTGTTTTGCATATTCACATCTCTTTATTAATTTCTCTTTTGTGTGCTCAATGTTTAGTTGAAACTTGTCTTCCTCTTTTTCTTCTACACCTCACTAAGATGCCCCAATCATCTACATAGATTGTGGCTCTGAGAGCCCCTGTCTTGTGGTCCTGACTCCCTCAAGACACTGATCACACTGTACTTTCATCCCTCTGAAGAATTTGAGTATCATTTTCTCATTTGAGTTTGTAGCAGACTCTAGACCTCTTCTCTAATCCAATAGTTGTTCTTCAAGTAACAAAATCACATTCCCAGCTTCAGCCCTCAAGCAGCCTTTTATCAGCATCATTTTTTATCCAATATCGATTTGTCATAGATTCCTCTGGTTCAAAAAGACCAGATTCTTCATTGCTGGTAATGTTGGGTTTGAGGTAGAAGCCTAGAAAACACACTTCAGATATGGAGACTTTAAAAGGAAAGCTTTATTTTATGAGTGTACATGGAGGTCACCAGTTTGGGCTCTGAACTGTGTCCCCACAGAGAGATTATATAACATTTTTAAATGATGGTAACATAAAATGGTGAAGAAGCTGAGAGGAGCTGAGTGCCATCCAATTGTATTGTGATAATATAAGTTAATCAAGGGAGTACCCATTGGAGACAGGGCCATATCCAGGGCACCTGGCTTCAAGGTTCTTGCTTCATTCTTGTAGATATTAGGTTCAGAGTTCAGACTGGTAAGGGGACAAAGGAGTGGGTCAGCTGCATATAGTTAATTGGGGCATAACAGGCAATTGATTATAAAGATTTATAACTTATGTTCCTTGTTTTCAATGACAGTAATTTCCACATTTTTTTTTACCTGTTAGCAGACAATTAAGAAAACTTTTAAAGATGTGGAATTGTTCATTCCTAGGCCTAGGAACATGAACTTGTTTGACCCTGCCAATATATTGAAGTCGTTGTTCCAGAGATATCTGGACTAAGACAACTGTTTACAACAGAAGTCCTCAGCTCCCCTAAGGCCTTGCTTCTTGAATTTAGTTTCTCCCTATGAGTAAACGGAGTCTGAAGACAAAATGATAGTCCTTAAAGTAAGTTTCTTTTGGTTGTTCACAATAATCATAGTGATACTATTCTCTATATCCACAGCCATAATGACAATCTGGCTGTCTTGTTCTGACTTCCTTTTATTTTATTTCTTTTTTTTTTTTTTTTTTGCCTTTGTTTTTTTCGAGACAGGGTTTCTCTGTTTAGTCCTGGCTGTCCTGGAACTCAATCTGTAGACCAGGTTGGCCTTGAACTCAGAAATCCACCTGCCTCTGCCTCCCAAGGGCTAGGATTAAGGCATGTGACACCATTGCCTGTCGACTTAGAAATTTCTATCTTCCAATCATGTAGAACCTCTTCATGGGAGGCAGAGAGATGAATGAGGAGGATGGTGAGAACCAATTTTCTACTTCTCTTTGAAGTAGAAGAGGCTATGACAGAAGGTAAATATGGAAGCAAAAAGAGAATTTGATCTTATTTCTTAAAAGTAATTGAGTTCTATTAATTTCTTATTTCTACCCTAAACTCCTTGGAGACAACAGTCAATATCTTCTGACAGCATAATATTAAGGCTTTATGTTTTAACAAGAGTTTACTGGAGTTCGAGAAAGGACCTATGGAGCTGAAGGGTTTGCAGCCCCTTAGGACGAACAACAATATGAAATAACTAGTATCCTCAGAGCTCCCAGGGACTCAACCACCAACCAAGGACTATACATGGTAGGACTGATTGTTCTGGCAGCATGTGTATAGTAGAGGATTGTAAAGTCGATCATCAATGGGAGGAAAGGCCCTTGGTCCTGTGAAGGTTCTGTGCCCCAGTGTAGGGGAATGCCAGGGCCAATAAGTGGGAGAGGGTGGGGTGGCAGACATGGGGAGAGGGGAGGCAACAGGGGTTTGTTCTTGTTGTGTTTGTTTGTTTGTTTGTTTTTTGGAGGGAAAACTGGGAAAGGAGAAATTGACATGTAAATAAAGAAAATAATATTAAAAAAAACCAAGAGTTTACTGAGAGGTCTGGCTTCCAGTGTTCTTAATTTTTCAGCCCTTTCTTTTAACTGTTGTTTTCTTCTTCATAAAACATAAACTGGGGAAGATTTGCAGTTAAAAGATGCACTGTTTGTCTTATTTCCTTGTTCACAGTTTTTTTACTGTTAAATGCCTTACATGCCACTGCCATTCCCCACTGAAATATTAAAGTTTCTGAAGGGAATTATCAATGAGACACAATGTCCTCACTGCATTTACATTGTATTAAGATCTTTGGGAAACTCAGCTCTGCCCCCATGCAGTTCAGAAGAGTTCAGAAAATGAGCATAAGTCTATGGAACAGCATGAAAACTCTAAGGTGGAACTCACATCAGCATGAGTGCTGTGTCTTCTTGCAATTGAAAGCCTTACCCAGTAATAAATAAAAGTCACAAAAGAAAATCACCAGCAAGACAGAACATAGCCCAAGCAGCCACTATTGTGCATTCTTATGGCCTGAATTCAGGAAGACAACCTTAAGAGGTAAGTGTACAACCCCCAACAAGAGAGAAAACAACAGGAGATAACAATGTTTGTACAGCAAAGACAGACGAGAAACCTGTTGTCTTCAGATCACTTGTACTTCTATTAACAAACAATTATGCTGTATGGCACTTCAGTGCTTAGAATGGCCCTCAAACTACCTGCTACACTCTGCTGAGGAAGGCCTTTCAGACACACAGATCACTTCACCCACCTCCAGCTTTGTGTTGTCTGTTTTTCCTGGTCATAGTACACAGAAATGACAATAGCTTATAGCTTTCCATTCTACCTATAAGAAATGACCTCTTCCCTTGGCCCTGTGAAGGTTCTGTGCCCCAGTGTAGGGGAATGACAGGACTGATAAGTGGGAGAGGGTGGGGTGGCAGGCATGGGGAGGGGGGAGGCAACAGAGGTTTGTTCTTGTTGTTTTTGTTTGTTCATTAAAAAGAAAAAAAAAAGAACAGAGGGAGAAGAAAGCTAGCTAAGCATGAGCCCACGAGCAAACCAAAGAGCAAGCCAGGAAGCAGGACTACCCCATGGTTCTTATATCCAGATTCCACTCTCACCTCTCCTATACTCAAAGAGGTAAGCTGAAATAAATGCTTTCCTCCTCAAAAAAAAGAAAGAAAAAAAAAAAA
>JADRCC010528486.1:0-17017 GCA_019843855.1 Hylomyscus alleni
CACATCCATTCTTCAGAAGCCTTTGCAGGGGGGACACCATAGCAACCTAATAAAAACAGCAGGAAGAGTAAATGAAACCCAACCCAGGGGCTGGCGTTAGAATGTAGATGCACAGTATTCTTCCATAGACACCAGTCCCAAAGATAGCAAATCATACAAAAATCCCTGAATGCTGAGGCAGAGACCCCAGGGATCCACTATACAGGATGGTCCCAAGACCCAGGGAAGTCAGAAACTGTGGATTCACTGGTACGTCTCCCTAGTAAGTAACTAGGGACTAATCCCTAGATACCCACAACCCAGGGGACCCCAAGTTGACAGGCATTGGGATGGATACTGGAGCCACGAGGCAACTCATCCTCCAGCCACCAGCTTCCTAAGAAGACATAGGCATCCTCTGCAGCAGGAGACTGGGAAGGCCACTCGGTGACGACTTCCAGCAAGCAGGAAGTTCCCCGTGAGGGGAGGCGAGAGGTACTCACTGGCGTGGACCCGGACGCTGCACTTCTTGCAGGACACTAGCATGCTGGTGCCATCCTCCTCTAGGTAAGGGGTGGACAGATTGATGTCTGTGCTGCAGCCAGTTGTGGTAAAGCACATTTCGGGGATCAATGGCTTAGTCCTCTGAGTCTGGGCAGCTGGTTCTGAAGCATTCCCACAGCTCTGACTGAAGGCTCCAAATTCCACCTAAGTGATCGGCAAAGAACGAACGGTCACAGGGCGGTGAGCACGTGGCTGTGCTCCTAGCCCTCCACCTGCTCCATCAGCAGAAAGCTGGGCCTCTTACGGATATGACTTCAGCTATAGCTCCCGGGTGCACAGCCATTATCCCGAAGCTACTAATTGAAGTTACCTCTAATGACTCAAATTCAATTTCTCACAGCGGCATCAAACAGAGGGCCCTGGGGGACAACTGAGAAAAGGGAGCAAGTAAGAGGCACCTGGGACTTCAGTCTTCCCAAACCAAGAGATAATAAAATGCACGGAGACACCAGCGGCAAGGCACTGCCTGTTCCCCAGGTGCTGCGCCACATGACAGCCCCACTCCAGGACAGCACCCAGAGTCCGTGCTCCTAATGGACCAGCACTGATTGCCTCTGCCGGGCCATGTCAGCAGGTCACCTGAACTGTAGTGCTGTCACATGGCTGGCTGTGTCACCTGTGATTCTTGGCTTGAGGGCTCTCTAGAAAGAACATTATGTTTCATAATGCCCTTGGCAAACTCTAGTCACTACAAATATCCTCTGGCTCTGCCACTGGATGGCACCATGATGCCCATTCCAAGAGCCTGGAAGCATGTCACCTTCTGAGCCTATGCCATTCAAGAAACTCTGGCCCCGACCTAGGAGATCTGCTGACAGTAACAATCAAGCAGTCATGTCCCTCACAAACACAGGCACAAACAGTTCTTTGCTTTGCTTCCAGTTAATACAAAGAAGTGGCTGTTGATCCAGTGTGTGGGTCTAGATGCCATCCTTCTGCAAGCATGAGCCAGTTCCCCAAGCTCAGGACAGCTGTCCACTTTAACCGCCATAGGGAAACTGCCTACCTTCTGCCACCCTGTGTAGGACCCATCTGAGCCTGGGTTGGCTACTTGGCACTTGCTGCTCTGAATTCTTGTCTGACCTTCTGGAGCTCTACCCAAAGTGATCCACGATGTGAGGTCATCAGTGGCCCAGCATGGGAAGACCACAGTTGAGCCCAGCCTTCACTGTGTCGGAGCCTCTGCCCTCCTGCCTCCCCAGCCCCAGCTGCCTTCTGGTCAGGCAGCACTCACTATGACAATGAGGAGAGCAAAAAGAAAATGGCATGAAAAGACCTGGCTCCTGACCCAAGGCTGATATCAAATGGGAAAGAAACTGCATTCTTCTACCCTAATTGACCAGGACTGCATAGGATCAAGCAGAAAGAGCCCCAGACCAGGAAGATAAGTGGAAACATTATGCTCTGCAAACATCGAGGTCTGTGTCATAAACAAGGGTTACCAGATCAAAGCATTCTTAAGGGTTATCTGCCTGGCAGAGCCACACAAGCACTAACAGATGATGCTAGGGGAAAGGCCCCCTAAAGACAAGCAGTAACAAGCCTCGCACCTGTAGTTAAACCCAGCTTCCTCCAACTGCAGGCCCAGGATGCCTGGCACCAGCAAACCACACTCACCTGATGGTAGGTCTGGAAGATCATACACACAGCACAGTGAGGGGCCTGTTGGGCCATGAACTCATTGAATTCCTTTTCAGCCTCAAAGTTCGGGGGTCGGTTCTGCCACAGCTGGCTCAGAGGCTTGGCCCAAGCCTCGGTCTCCTCAGCCTCTTCCTCAGGGGTCAGCTGTTCAGAAGCCTCTAGCAGAGGAATCAGAAGCATGAATTAGCACCAGCCTGCACACGGGAGGTCTGCTACAGTGCCCAGGAGCTCAGCCAGCGCCCTGCACACGGGAGGTCTGCCTACAGTGCACAGGAGCTCAGCTAGCGCCCTGGTCCCAGGTTAAGACTAAATTCAAGATTCCAGAGGGTGATAAAAGGCAAGGGCCAAACAATTACCAACAGACTCCTTTTAGGTCCAGTAACTTAGCTGGGACGTGAGCTGGGTATGGGGGACCAGCCTGAGTGACTTAGCTGGGACGTGAGCTGGGGTGTGAGGGAACAGGGTGGCTGTCGAAACTGCTTTGTCTAGTCAGACTGGCTCAGGGTCTCTATTCTTCCTCATGTTTTGGGTCCTCATCCCACTCTGTTCCCTGTAACAGCTGCCACATTCAGCCCTCTGCCCTCTGTGGGCAGCAGAATAAAGCAGCAGCCTGCCAGGAACTATGCTGTTTGCTGCCTCCAAAACGCCAGCAAGTTAAGTCCTTTCTCCTCTGGGCTTTCCCTTCAGTTGCCTTAGGGAAACAGGGCGAGACAGAGGACTGGTAAGGTCAAAAGATGTTACATCATAGCCCTTGGTCAGGACTTTCCAGCTCACTCTGGAAAGTCCGGGACGGGATTTGGGGGGAAAAAAAATCTGCCTGTTTGGGGAAGGACGTCCCAGGATCTCAGAAAATGAATCTTCCCTCTGGCTGCTAAATGTCTAAGTCACCTTTCAACCAGGAGCCTGTGACTGGAGAGCTCACAGGCACAATCCAGCCCGTCAGGAGATAAAAATGGCTACTGCATGTCCAAAGATTGGAGGTGAGGGAGAGTTTTGTAAAGCCCGAACCAGTAACTTGCTGGCCTTCCTCAGAGCCCTGGGCCATAGACTCCTCATCCCTCTTCAGTGTGCCAGGCAGCAGGCCTCACAACTCAGGCACCCTTAACCATGACCAAGGAAAAATCCTCCTCTGGGTCCATCTTTCCAGAAGGGTAAAACTCGATGCAGAATGGAAAACAGTGGAAATATTCTCACAAAGCAAGAAAGGCGCAAAGCCCCCTAGTTCCCGCACACACAAGGTCAAGGAGCAGGACAGAGCCTTAACAATTCTGAATGCTGGGAGGGGAAGGGAACTCTGATAGAAGCAGGAGCAAACATCAGAACAGATTGCTGCAGTAAATAGGTGTGGCAGATTAAGTCTATAGGAACTGCTGTTGAATGTGGAGAGAAGAAGCCCCTGTTGTCGGATCCCTCCGGCCACGCATTCAGCGGCTGACAGAAAATTGGCTTTGACAGTGCGCCCATCAGGTATTGCCATGAGGCTACTGCAAGGGGGACTGTGTGTTTGCAATCCACTGCAGAGCTACTGGCTAAGATAAAAACACTCCTTCCCCCAGAGGCTGGAGATCTCTGCAAAGCAGGCTAGCGTAAGCTGTGGTGGGCATAACTGTCCTAGGTGCCCATCTGCTCACTCCAGGCAACTCTGGCATGGTGCAGACAAACCATTTCTTCCTCCTCCTTCACTGTAAGGTCTCATCCCAAGGGACCTGGCAGCTGCCATTGTGCATAGCCAGTCCCCATGAAGGGCCACTGTAGCGTAAGGAGGTCAGTATGAACCAGCCAAACAGCCTCTAAGAGCCCCATGGTTCACACTGGAGCCAGAGTGCCTGACCCAAACATGAGGGACCAAGATAGTACAGCAGGGACAGAAATAGACAAGCTCATAGCCCCGTCTTCACATACTGACATCTGCTCTACTCTCAGAGCCAAAGTGGCCCAAGCCATGACATACGCCAACGCTCAATGCCAAGGGGAGACTTCCACTGTGCTAAGTGAAAATTGCAGGAATCAGAATTTTAACAGTTTACATATGTAAAGCTTCACAGAGCCTTATAGTCAAGGCGTGTGCATCTCACTGAAAATGTTGTAATTCAGATAAAAAATGCTTTTTTTTTAAAAAAAAAGTCAGAGAGAGAGAGAGTGCAGTGGTGGCACATGCCTTTAATCCCAGGCAGATCTCTGAGTTCGAGGCCAGCCTGGTCTACAGAGTTAGTTCCAGGACAGCCAGAGCTACATAGAGAAACTCTGTCTCAAAAAATAAAACAGGACAGTGAAGAGACCAGATAATCACATCATCCTCTCGGAGACACATCAGGTGTCCAGGAGAAGTCGATATTGCCAGAGCAGGTTGTGCTGGCCAGCACCTGAAAGTGGAGGCAAGAGGCTCAGGAGCTCAAGGCCAGCCTGGGCTATCCTATACTCTGTGCCAATAATGCACCAGCAGACAAATGCACGGTGCAAGTTCTAATAACAGTGAACACATGGGGAGACCACACAGCGTCTCCCTTCACTGTGCCATAACTGAACACTGCTTATCACAAAAAGCAGAGACAGATGATATCAAGTTACATAATTCCAAAAAGACACACTCAGACAACTATTTATACCTGCCTACAAGTACATGTATCAGAATTCATATGCTCCTCTTTGGATAATTTTTCTTTTGCCTTTTGGACACTTTTTTTACCCTACATTCTGTGTCTTTTTGTCTTGATTGGTTGTTTTTGCCTTTTTGAGACAGGGTTTTTTATTCTGTGTGATCTTGGCTGTCTTAGACCTGGTTCTATAGACCAGGCTGGCCTGGAACTCAGAGATCTACCTGCCTCTGCCTCCCGAGTGCTGGGATTAAAGGCGTGCGCCACCGCTGCCTGGCTAACCTGGGTCATTTTAAAGCACCAAGGGAAGAAATCATACAAGAGGCAGAAGCTCTCCAAGCACAGGCTCAGAGGGACTGCTGGGATAAGACTCAGGGTCTGGCCACTTCTGATCCCAGGGCCTATCCACTTCTGATCCCAGGGCCTATGCGCTGTCCCTGCGCCCAGGCTGTCCCATACTTTCTACGAGGAAAACTGAGAGATGAGCCTTGACAGCACGTCACAGGAGGGGAGAGGAGGAGAGGGGCTCAAGCACTGGAGAGTCAGCAGCGCGGGTGGCTCTGCTTCCACGGAGTGCACAGTACCAGGGGAGGCCTGCCAGCACCCGCCTGCTGCTCCAGGCAGCAGAGATGACCACTCCCTGCTGTTGTCAAGATGAGCTTTGGAGCACACTTCCTAGTTCTCCCTGCACAGGTCTCTTAAGTTCTTTCTCTGTCTCCTTCCCAGGCTCTTCTACTCCTCTGTCCTACCTCCAGCCTCTGCTCAAGCTTCTTGGCCTTCTTAATGAGTGAGAGAGTGAGAGAGAGCCATTCATTTAAAAATAATCCTACACATCGATGTCTTCCCATGCCTCTAGCCACACTAAACTTGGGTTTCTGAAGCTAAGTCTTTTAAAAAAAAAAAAAAAGATTTATTTATTTTAAAGATTTATTACACTGTAGCTGCCCTCAGACCTCATTACGGATGGTTGTGAGCCACCGTGTGGTTGCTGGGATTTGAACTCAGGACCTTCGGAAGAGCAGTTCATGCTCTTAACCACTGAGCCATCTCTCCAGCCCCGAAGCTAAAAGTCTTAGGACACAAAGATGAAACCATCAACTCATCTTGGTACCTGTGGATTACCCTCCCAGCTCTGCAGGCTGCCGCCCAATCCCTGTGGATTACCCTCCCAGCTCTGCAGGCTGCTGCCCAATCCCTGTGCACTACCCTCCCAGCTCTGCACCCAATCTGGCTGGCGCCATCTTCAGCTTCTCCCACTGCGCCAGCATCTGAGCCCAGTGGTCTGAGAGCAGTCCTTCTAATGCCAACCTAACTGTGTTGCTCCCCTGCTTCAAACACACCTCCACGGCTCCTTATTGCCTGTGAGAACAGCCTCAGTAGGCTCGTGAGAGGAGCTGTGGACGGCCAGCCCCACGCCTGCCTTGCTCCACCAGCTCACTTCAGGCTGGAGCTGTGCCCTGGAGCTTGAGCTGTGCAGCACTGCTGACTAGCAGCAGCTCCCCTGCCTGCGCTCCTGTTCCCCATCTCTGTGCTCACTCCTGCTATCCCCTCAGCTTGGATAGGGCTCCTCTCTTTACATCCCTTTAGCTGGCCACCCACTGCTCTGTGGGCACCTTGAGGACATGCACATATCTTAGCCAGTTTTGTATGCACACATCCAGCACAGGGCTTGGCATCACTGATGAAACTTACTACCCTGAAAAACCAACCTTGTACCTCCTAGGAAAAGAAAGGAAAGAGCCTACGTACAATTACACAGCCCACCAGCCCTAACGGTCCTCCGCCCTCCATGCCTGGGAGAAAAAGGGCCAAGCTCTGGGCCCACACCCACCCCTGACCTCTGATGCCCTGTGAGGCTCACGGTGGGGACCTGCTTTCCTTCTAGTGAAGAGAGGAGACTACTTACCGTCATCGCTGCCGCACTCCTGCAACACAAGCGGGTGGTGGCGTGGGAGCTTGCTCAAGGGCTGGCGGCGACCCTTGGTCTTCTTATTCTCCTCCAGGGAAAGCATGTACTCATCTGCAACCTGAGCAAACGGGGACCAATCAGCCAGGTGATGAAATTGCAGGGCGCTGTGATGACACACCCCTGCAAACTCCTGAGAGCCTCACCTCTCAGGCGGCTGAGGTTAGAGGACAAAGAAGCCAGAGGCAACAGGCACCGTGTGGAGTACAAAGTCTCAGAAACAGGAGAAAGGGAGGGAATGCAGGAGAGCTGGGGGGAACGGAGAGCTGAAGGGAGAAGAGGGGCACAGGGAACAAGTGTAAAAATGAACACACATGGCTCAGTGGTTAAGTTGCTCTTCCAGAGGTCCTGGGTTCTGTTCCTGACACCCACATGACAGCTCACAACCATCTTAAGCTCCATTCCAGGGAGTTCAACACCCCCTTCTGTATTTTTCAGGCACTGTACCCATGAAGTGCACGGACATAAGGATGCCAAATACTCACGCACAAATAAAAGTTTAGAGAAATTTTAAAAACCTGTCTCAGAAAAGCATAAGCCATGGTGCCATGCAAACTCGTCTACACCAGCCTACTTTAGAACTCAGGACAAAAATCTGTTTATGTCTTGCTTCTTGGCCTTCTCAGAAGCTGCCTAAACAAGGCAGGGACTCTCTCACTTTAAGGTATCTGCCATGAAACACATCGGGACATCAGAGGAGTGAAAGCGCCCCTTTCCTTTGGAGGTCAGCATCGGTTACAATGCTGGGCAGCTGGGCACTCCATACCGAGAACTTAGAAGACAGACAAAGGGAGGTGGCACCTAAGCCATTGCAAGGATAACCCAGCTCCAACTCCAGCTTCCACCCTGTTGAGACTGGGCTCTTGTGGCCACTGCTAGCACCCTTGGTGATGTGAGCTTCCTTTTCTCTGAGGAAGAGCGTCAGCCCACAGAGCGTCTGCCCTCTAGCCCAGACGATACAGGAAGGATATTTAGCACTGCATTAGCATCGTGCCTGAGCAAACATAATTAGGTTTAAGACGTACAGGACTGATTAATACTCCACGAGTTTCTTTTTAATCAACATGCTTAAAAATTGGTTATACTGACATTATGAGACACAGACTTGGCAAAACCATTAAGGGAGGAAATGAGGCTTAGAAGTCGGCCACTTTTCGACACTTATGCCTCGGATCTACAGAAAAGTGGAGGCACTACAGGGCCACGTTAGAGGTCTCCTGGACCCATGGAATACAGAGCACCTCAGATCTTCAAGACAGCACTTGGGATCTCAAGAGAAAACAGTTCTGTACAGGCCACATTCAGGCAGAGAGCCTGTTCCTGCGAATACAAGCGTGCCAACAGGTTACAAAGCCCATGAGACCACCCACTCAACAAATGCTGACTGGAGCACCTTCGATGTGCAAAGGGCTCTCAGGAATGGAGGAAGTGTGAAGCAACACACAGACAGGACAGGATCTAGACTCTCTGAGTGAAAGATCCACGGAATGTACTGGAATGAGGCAGAGCGAGCATGTTTGGTAGGCATTGCCTGTGACACACAACCAGTCTTCCAAACAGACCCCCCTCCCCCGCTCCCCCTTCCCCGCCCACGTGGTACACCCAAAGCAGTGTTTTCCTAATGTACAATGGGGCACTAGGGTGTACTTAAGGGACCCCTGCTGAGCATGGCCAGGCTAGGCTTAACCCTCTGCATTACAAAGTGAACAATGTATATAAGAAGGTCCCTCAGCTAGAGTCAAGTGAGGAGCCCCACACAGCTGGGAAGGCTCCCCAGGACTACAAAAAGAAGTATGGAGTCCCACAAAGCTCAAAGCTCAGAAGACTTCATGAAGGGGGGAGGTGCCCGGCTTCATGAAGCAGAGACGTACCTAGAACACACGGCAACCGGGATGTCTAGACCTACTGTCTACTTATCCCAGCAGAGAGCAGGAACAGGGAGGAATCACACCTCAGCCTGTCTCTGAGGACAGCAAGAAAAGTTAGATTAGTCTGAGGACAGAGTGGCCTCCAGGACGGGCCATCTAAGCATGATCTACAGCCATCGAGAAAATGGAGACAGCAAGACACGTGGCAGAATGCCTGTGACTTAACCCTGTGAACATGTAATGCTGATATAAGAATGGAGAACCAGGCAGCTGTAAAACAGGGGGACTATGCCAGATGACCTGGGCAGGACCAATACAGTCCCCTAAGGCACACACAGAAACAGCACCAAAGAGGGGTCAGGAGCCTTGTGCAGAATGTTCCAGACCCCTGCCTTCAATAAAGCTGGGCCCCAGGCTCCAGAAATTTCTGTCTCTTCTCTAACATGGGGCATACAGAGTTGTAGTCAGTGTTGCCAATGAGGCTTGTCTTGCACAGAAGCATCTGTTCCCGGCCTGAACAAACCATTCTACAGCAGACGTATCTCCGTGGCCGCCTGCCTGAGCCACAGGAACCCTACTGCCCTGGCACTTCCGCAGGGCACTGTCACCAAAGCTAGACTACCAGCGGACAGCAGCATACACACTGAATGCAAGTGGCCCAGTTAGAGCTGGAGGACACCAGGGGTGGGGTGTGAGTACCTGAGATAACACAGTGCTCTCAGGAAGCCCTCATCTTTCCAAACACACAGACAATGCTGTCAGATCTTTGGGGACAGGCAAAGCTGTTGAGCCTTCAAGACAACCTAGCCAGCCTCCATGCTGGCTTCTCACTAAAACGAGTCTGGCCTTCAGTCACTCACTCCACAAGTATAGAAAGCTCCTGGGCCAAGCTTGGAGGATCTTCCTAGAGCTGAGAAGGGACACTGAATGGAGGAGGCTAGCTTCTCTGTGCTTATCTTCTTTTCTAGCCTGATACCTGCAGGCCTTCCAAGGAGTACGGAATTCAATGCAAAATAATGGCTTCTGACAAGAGCTGGGTTACACTGAAGAAGGTTCCTACTTCAGGAGACCCCAGAAACAATTCCTGTCTCCTCCTACTCCAAAAACATCTACTGAAGAGGACACTGGAAATAGATGGTAAATTTGCCATTATGTTTCATTACATTTAAAAATTAAAGCAAAAGCCCTATGTACAGCATTTCTTCCCAGTCCTTACACTTCTGCCCCCAACTTCAGCCACACTCTGGATCTAACCAATCTTTCCTCATCAGTTGCAACCTCTCCTACTTTGCAGGCTCCTGCCCTCTGATTCATAGGGCACTTGGCCACATCTTCCACTATCTTGGAGCTGAATACACCACTCTTTATTAGATCTGATCTCTCACTGATCCTTCTCATCCTCTGTGCCCTGTGTCCATCCTGTGACGTGTTCCCACCCCCTCACCATCATCTACCTCCACCATGCTAGTGCATGCCCCCTGACAACCTCACAAGCATGTGATGTTCAATGTGCCCTGACCATTGAACACTAAAAACTAAAACTCCTTCTGTTTGCTTGGAATCTCTATTGTTCTCAGATGATGCTCTTACCACTCCAGGGAGCCATAGCCGGGTTGCCTGCACTGTGTTACGTTTCGGCCATTCTGTCTCCAAGTCCTGGGTTCCTACCTTCCAGAAAGTCAGGTGCTCCTTCTGCCCCGACTGCGTCTTGCAGCCCAGCTCCATCCTCAAACCAAAAGAGCAAGTTCCCAATGGACTTTTCTTTTTTCTTTCTTCTTTCCTTTCTTTCTTTTTTTTTTTTTTTTCTAGTTTTTAGACAGGGTTTCTCTGTATAGCCCTGGCTATCCTAGAACTTGCTCTGTAGACCAGGCTGACCTCAAACTTACAGAGATCCTCCTGCCTCCTGAGTGCTGGGACTACAGGAATGTGCCACCAAAGCCTGGCCAAGAGCTTTTCTTTTTCTTTTTTAAATCCTTTTTCCTTCTTTCCTGGAACACAATAAATAAAAGTAAGCTGGGTTTGGTAGCACATTCTTTTTTATCTCAGCACTAGGGAAGCAAAAGTAGGTGGATCTCTGTATGTTCAAAGATAGCCTTGTTCACAAGGTGAGTTCCACAATAGCCAGTGATACACAGTGAGACCCAAAAGATAAGGAACATATTAACGAAGGAAGTTGCAAGGCATCTGGGTTAAAGGCGTAAAAGCCTAGTGGAGAATTAGGCACAAGAGTTTGAGGTCAGATCTGTATGGCAGGCACACACAAACTCCCCACAGCACTCATGTTCCATCTTTGTACATGTTAGGGTCTCCAAGCACAGCCCGCAGAACGGGCATATCATGTTCTGACCTCGGTGTGGGCTATGGGAACCATGAAGAAGAGAACACTCTCTTCTCCCAGATTCCTGCTCCAATCACCTTCTATCTACCAGGTATATTCCTCCAAACTTCAAGATTGAGCCAAAAGCATCCTTTTCTACAGCCACGTGGAACTCTTTGAGCTCCACTAGACCTAGCGGGCTGCCAGCTCTTTCAATGGGAGCTCCATTACCCATCATCACCCAGTGCTGGGACTTACCCATCATCACCCAGGGGGACTGTATGCTCCTATCTGTCCGTACTTAGAGCTCTCAAGGTCCTGGAAGGCAGTCCTGGCATACAGAACACAGGCCCTAACGACTCCACAGGAGAGCAAGCAAGCCAATCAGACAAGACCTCTTTGGAGAACTTAAATGGTTCAAAGCTGCCAGCACATACTGATGGAGAACAGAGAAGAATTACAGCGAATGAGAATCCACAAAGAAATGGAAAAGAGGCTGAGCACACCAGGCTTTCCCGCAGCACCGAGAGGCACCTGAAGAGAAGCCTCCCTACCCTGCGGGTTTCCATGGCGAAGGTGTCTTGGCTTCTGTCCATGCCATGGATGCTCAGTAGGCAGCAGTGAGCTGCAGTCTGCCTGCTGCAGAGAACATACTAGTCTGCAACCTCTCTGTGCTAGGGCTTGGGCAAGGCTTTGTCCCTTCCCAGACCCTGTGAACATCCAGGACAGCCTATCCCTAGGGCATCCACCTATTTGAAAGCAAAAGAGGAGCAGAACCATTTACTGACAGGCTAAAGAAAAGTCACTTTGTTCAATCATATTTACTGATAACGAGATGACACCTAGACCCCATATGCCCAATTGTTTTTATCCATCACTTAACTGATATCAAATGTAGGAAGAAAAGGAGATGACTGGTATTTACTTGCTCACTGCTGGCTCTGCAAATATAAAAATAAAAATCACAGCAAAAAAACTCCAGTAACATTAATTTTCAGTAATGGACTAAACAATGTTCATAAAATATTTAGGATCCATTACATCTCTGCTGTTTGCTAGCCATTCTTTGGACTGTGACTGCAACTGGAGGCTCAAAGTCAGGATTCTGCAAGCACAGGACAGACAGGGTGAACTGCCGTGCCTCAGCCAGGCAGGCTGGCACCCGAGGACTTGTGAGAAAGAACGAGGGAGGTGACAGCTGCTGGGGCTCAGATGGTTTCTAAGCCAAAGGCATTCTCTTACGGACGCTTCACTAGAGGTTCCAGAGAGCAGCGACCACAGTGTCCAGAAGAAGCATGAGGTTATTAATTCATTAGCCTGCCACCACCACAAGATGCGCGGAGGAAGTCTCCAGAAACGGAGTTTTGACACTCAGAGGAAGTGGAGAGAATTATCTGGGTACTAAAGACAAAAGGAGGGAGAGCCATGAATTGGCTCAACAGGAAGGGGCACTACCCACCACCAAGACCAACGACCTGTGAGTTTGATCCATGGGATGCACACAATGGAAGAGGAGAGCGGATTCCCAAGAACGATGAGAAGCATGGTATAGAGTGAGAGCTGTAGTCCATCACTTGGGAGGCCAGGCCTGGGGGGATCTTTAGATCAAGGCTGCATAGTGAGTTCCAAGTCAGGCTAGGCAACTCAGTGAGAACCTTAATAACAAGATTTGTCTGAGTTCCAAAAAGATGGGGTGCCGTGTGTGAAGCAGAAGCAGGAGTTGGGGAGCAGAAAAGCTCAAGGCCAGCCTAGGCTATATCAAATAGCAAGATCCAGAGCCAGTCAGATGACCCATCAGGTAAAAGCACTTTCCACATAAACCTGATAACTTGAGTTCTGTCCCGGTAACCCATGTGAAAAGCTAGATGTGGTGGTAAACGTGTAATCCCAGCACTAAGGCAAGATGGGAGGCAGGACTAGCCAAATGTTCTCAGGCCACATAGCCTGGAGCACACTTCAGCAGGAGCAGCAGCAGCAGGAGCAGCAGGAGGCCCTACCCTAACAGGGGGGGAGTAGAGAACTGACTCCTAAAAGTTGTCTTCTGACCCCACAAGTGTCATGTATGCAGGTGCCCACATATCACATACATACATATATACATACATACATACATACACATACAACCCTTTCCCCTCAAATTCTGGGGGGAAAAAATTACACAGCAAGATCCTAGCCAAAAAAACAAAAACAAAAACAAAACAAAAAACCCAAGGTGCTGGAGATTTGAGTTCACAGCTGAAGTTGTACAAACCCACGCAAAGAGCACACACACACACATAATTCAAAATAAGGGTTTTTTTTTTTTTGGTTTTTGGTTTTTTTTTTTAAAACATAAGGGAGTAAAAGAAGCTTAAATGGGGGTGAAAGGCAGCACTGGGGAAACTTGGATGAGTGAGGAAGAGAATCGAGCCAGCAGCACATCTACCAGACCACACAGGGAAGGAAGGTCCACATGGCCCACCTGCAAGGATGACGGCGGACTCACGAAGCATTCCTGTTTTTCAAAGATAGCCAACCAAACAAGTTACTTAATATGAAGGGAAAAAGAATGCCAGGTAGGTCTCTCCGAGCTCAAGGCCAGCCAGGGGTATGCAGTGAGATCTTGTCTCAAACAAAAGATCTTGTCACCAACCAAAGTACAGGCAAAGGAATGTAGACACTTGGGGTCTGCGCCCTTGGTTGCTCATTCACTGAAGTGCACATGTGGAGTGGAGATCAGAAACAACTTTGGGGGCTGGATCTCCTGTCCTACCACGTTGGTTCAGAAACGGAAGTCAGGTCATTAGGCCTGTTGGCAGGCACTTTTCCCTACTGACCAATCTCACCGGGACCTCTTTACAGTTTTCTTAAGACAGGGTCTACTATAGTCCCGGGTTGGTCTCAAACTATTATGTAGCCAAGGATGACTGTGAACCCCGGATCCAACCTCGCCCTCCTAAATGCTGGGACTACAGGTGTGCAGCCTCGTGCCCAGCTTGCCCACTTTACCCCGACAGGAATAAGGTTATGTGGGACAGGCGAATCAGCTGCAGCAGCCCATTCACACCCGTCTCGGCATGGCAGACCTGCTGGAGCCGCCATGTACAGTGGGCACGAGGAGGAAGCCTGAACAAATGCAGCTGCTGTATGCCAATGACAAGCTAGGACTCCACGGAGCAGCGAGAACTCCTAAGAAGCAAATGCCCCTTGCGTATTAGGGTGAGAAAGGCCACTGTGGTGGTCTGACTAAGAATGTTCCCCACAGGCGTGTATATCTGAATGCTTAGTCACCAGGGAGGGCCACTATTTGTAAGGACTAGGAGGTGTGGCCTTGGTGGTAGAAATGTGTCACTTTGTAGTTTTAAAAGCCCATGCCAAGCCTAGCTATCTCCCTTTCTGCCTGCAGATCAGGACGACCCAACTACTTCTCCAGGGCTTGCTGCCATGCTTCCCGCCGTGATGGTGAAGGACTAAACCTCTCACACTTTAAGCTGGACCTCAATTAAATGCTATCTCTTACAAGTATCTCTTGTAAGTATTGTACTTATCTCCTGTAAATATTTGTAAGAGTTGCCTTGGTCACCCTGTCTCATCACAGCAATAGGACAGTGACTAAAACTGCCACCTCATCTCAAACCTCAAAACATCTGAGCTACAGCAACTACCATGCAAACCTTCCTGTCTCTAGGCAAGGAGTCAGAGGAAGAGCTCCCACCACACCAGAGCATCCAGCCAAGCTTGGTTGTTTTACACGACACGGTCCCTGAGCTGCTGCTGAGGCGTGGGCCTCTGGACTGAAAGGCATACAGAGAAAAGGTAAGAGCCAGTGAAGAGCAAACCGGAAAGACAGGAAATATTCTGGCATTCTGACGCAACAGATGCAGCAGTAGATGCAAAGTGAGACAAAGGGGGCCTCTCCGTCCTCCCACACCTCACAGCACCTCACAGGCCCCCTACTTCACCAGATGCCTCGCAGGGCCTGTACCTCTGCTAGCTCCTGCTCGCTGATGCTGCGTGGGGCGCTGCGCTTCTTCTTCACGCTCGGCTCTCCTGTGGCAGCCTTGCCGTCCCCTGTGGCACAGCTGTGCACGGTGAGAACTCCTGTATTCTCTTGACCCTGGCAAGAGACAGACTCGGTGGTTTCGGAATCTGAAGAAACTGAATCCTGAGATGAATCCAGGCTGGAAGAGGATTTCTTTTTGGAACCCGAGAAGACGAGGCGCCCTGCTACGGATGCAGGATTCACAGACAGGTCCAGTGCGGCTGCCTCGGGCTCATCCTCCTCATCGTCCTCTTCTAGTTTGACATTCTTCAGCTCTTCAAATTTGACCTCAGTGGGGTCAGAGTAGTCTGAAACATGGGCGGATCAGATAGAATCAGTCGGGGCTTTGATGAAGGTAGGTTGGTAAAATACAACAAACACAGGCTCTAAGTAAGAACCAGCTTCACATACTGGCCCTCACTGACAAGGCCACCATGTAATCGGAACCAACTGTGCACCCTCTTAGGGCCCCCAATTTCTCCCTCTCCTTGCTATGGGAGGAACCTACCATTCATTTTCAGGAGCCTTAAACCCAAGTCCCGGACATAAGGTGTCATAATTCATATGCGATAAAGTTATGAGCAAGTGCCTGCTGCCATTCCCTTATGCAGCAGAAGCTCGGCTGCCAGTTAAAAAATTCTGCTAAGAGCTAGCCGAGCCCCGAAGCGCATGACCAGAATGCTATCTAACCATCAGACATACACTTGGAATAGTAAACAGATTTCTTCAAGTCCAAAATAAGCCTGCTCCTAATAAATCCAGACTTGGTGCTTATCTGAGTAGCTGCTCCCAAAACACCATGTCTCCTACGACACAGGTCCTCCAGCCTCCAAGTAAACAAACACTACAGTGGCTGGTACCCTGACCTAACGATCAGGCTCTGTACTCTGCCAACACGGACAGTTATGTTTAATTAAGACTTTTAAGATGGACAAGGTATGTTTGCCTACAATCTCAGAATTTGAGAGGCAGGAGGATAGTCAGTTGAAGGCTAGTCAGGGCTACAGAGCAAGAGAATGACGAAAAAACAAACAAGCACATGCCTATAAACCCAACAGTCAGGAGCCTGAGGCAAGAGGATCCCCAGTTCAAACTAGTCTGGGCTACAAAGTGAGACCTTGCTTCAAACACCAATATGCTAGAAGACAGATGAAGGAAGTTCTCAGTGAGTTTGGGGCCTGCCTGGTCTACAGAGCTAGTTCCAGGACAGTCAAGAATATACAGTGAAACACTGTGTCAATAAATAAATAAGTAAATATTAAAATAAATAAATAAATGAAAAAAAGAAGAAAAAAGAAAAAACAAATAAACAATAAGCCAGGAAAGCCTTAATACAACAGCTATCAGCTCTTAGGAGGCTAAGATGGTCAGAAATTGTGGGCTACAAAAAGAGTTCCAGGATACATAGAGCCTATCTAAAAATTTAAAAATAAAAATGATTGCCAGGAAGTGGTGTCACACGCCTTTAATCTGAGCACTTGGGAGGTAGAGGTAGGCGGATTTCTGAGTTCGAGGGCAGTCTGGTCTACAGAGTGAGTTCCAGGACAGCCAGGGCTATACTGAGAAACCCTGTCTCGAAAAAACAAACAAAAACAACAACAATAACAAAAATTTTGCTACTGCTTTTCTTTCCTATTCATTCATTTTGAGACAGATTCTTAACTGTGTAGCCCTGGCTGGCCTGAAACTCAGCATGTAAACTAGGCTGGCATCAAACTCTCAGAGATCCACCTGCCCCTGCCTTGCCAATGCTGGGGTTACTTGGCCCCATAAATAAAATTTTAAAGAAAATAGAATAAATAATAAAATAAAATGGCAGCATCCCTCCAACCCTCTCACCCCTCTTATCTAGCCTGGCCAAAGATTACATCCATCCTTCGCAGCCCAACATAAATTCAGAGGAAATCTTCAAGGGCTCCAGGAAATGGTATCTCCCATCACCGGGCTCTTCCTGGCTCTTCCTGGCTCTTCCTCACTCAGAAGCCCCTGCTGCAGCCACCCACCTTATATAACTGAAACCTTCACAGAAGCCTCTGGTCTTTAGTGTTTCCCTGAGCCCTCACCAAG